>JAECUM010090875.1:0-17415 GCA_016617855.1 Megalonaias nervosa
GAGAGAGAGAGAGAGAGAGAGAGAGAGAGAGAGAGAGAGAGAGAGAGAGAGAGAGAATAATTATACGATGGACTTCAAATTAATGAGTCTCGACGCAAGCAAAAGCCCATTCAGAGTATACGACGTCATCGTAGAAACATGACGTAAGGCAAATAAATATAGGAAAAGCATTCCTTCATGCAATTTGACATCGTATAACAAGAATGCTGCATATTTTCTTAGTCTCATCTGATCCGCCAGATCATATTCCAGATACGGAAAAATATCAATGAAGCGTACAAATTAGGCATCTTCCTTTCATCAGTGATAAGCATTAACCATTATCCTCCACGATGAATACACCAATCAAGTTTCATAACTGTGGACGCAAAGGTGTTATCAAAACAAACCTGAATGTACAAGACACGTATAAAAAACACAACACTCAAGAAAACGTCAACGACAAGACCCTCGGATAAGTGGCACTAGTGTATAGCTCATGATTAGACGAGGAGACAAACTTACGTCTCACATCAGGCCAGTCATGGTAGAAGAGTCTCAAATATCATGCTATCCTAAGCAAGATTCCAGATTCGATCAAGATATAGGAATTCTTCATTTTTGTTCGCACAGGCCTCTTTTGAACTTTTGGGCCCATTTGATACTTTACACACCTTTTAAGTACTTTACAACCTCTTTTTTATATTTCATAACCCTTTTGTACTTTACAACCCTTTTTGAACTTACTTCCTGGTTAGTACTTTAAAACCCTGTTAGTACTTTACAACCCTTTTTAACTTTAAAGTCATTTTGTACTTTACAGCTCTTTTAGTACTTTACAACACTTTTGTACTTTGCATCACTTTTGTACTTTGCAGCCCTTTTACTACTTTACAGCCCTTTTTGAACTCCACATTCCTTTAAATACTTTACATCCTTTTAAGTACTTTACAACACATTTTCAACTTTACATCCCTTTTAAGTATTTTACAGCCTCTCTGTGAACATTACATCCCTTAATTACACTACAACCCCTTACTATTCTTTCTTTTTGATTTTCCAAAAATAATTAAAATGCATGTGTATGCTACCTAAACTAACAACCACTATTTGGTCCTATTTTCATTTTGATCGAGTGGAGACATGAAATTCACGCTAACAATCATGTTTGCTTTTAATATGTTGTATCTCATCCAATCCAAATTTTCTTCGAATAAAGATCGAATTACAGTCTTCGTGTATACTGGTTCCGGGGGGAGGGGGAGACGACAACCAGGTCGATATCTTGATAAACAAACGGTTGACCTTATTATTAAAAGCAACTGATACAAGTTAAAATGGGCAAATCATTAGTTTCATTTTCAGGCTGAGTAAAACCGATCTCCACAGTCCTATGTGGAGATATGACAAAGGCTGGTACAACGTCGTGCTTTGATTATCTTTGCAATTACCAGTCCACTTATTTTTAGTCACTGAGAAAAACCGTTGCAACCTCGTGTTATTAAGAGTTATCGTTAGTAACGATATGTTCCTAATGACGTGTGTCACTTTCGAAAATTTGAAACTTGTAATTTGATGGCGAACTACAAGGTCAACAGAACATGACCTCTTATTGGTGGGAATCATATCCCCATGTAGACTGTGGAGATTTGATTTTAATATCAACTAAATTGCGACGAGATTCGAGTTCTATTAAAATCATGCAAGTAATTTTAAATTCTGTCGTTATCAACAGAAATTTTATTTAACCTTTGCATATTTCCATAAGAACAATAAAATAAATTAAATGGAGTAATTGAAATTAATGTAAACAGATGTTGATTCCGAAGATGTATCCACACATATATTATAATGACACTGCAACCAATAGCACACGAGAAACTGACCTAAATACAAACCTTATCCAAACCTTGCCAGAAATCACGGACACTGGAACGGACGAACGAATGGACTCTCCCATACTCGTTACAAAGAATTAAAAACAAGATGCCGTTAATGGAAATAAGCTGAGATGTTAATGGAGGGTTTAAGCTTAGATGTGAAAGAAGTGTAGAAAGAGAATAATTCATGGCTTGACATCGTGTTTGGAGTAATGCTTACTTCGTCACTACAAGAATCAGTAACTCAGACTTGTATTGAAAATTTTCTATAGAAAAGAAATTCTTTATTCAATCAAGATGACAGAGTTATGATGTGGGCATACATCGGGGCTACCGTTCTGGAACATGTCAAATAGTTAGTCCTCACGGCATCAAATTCCAAACAATCATCATTTTCAACGGTGTAAATTTATTCTGAGTATAGGAAAACAGAGAGTTTATGACACTCGTTTTATTCTAAAGTTTATGTTAAGGTAAGTAATATATATGCAAATATGTATTCCAGAAATTGACCATGATTCCCAAAACTTCTCATATTTCACCTTACATGACAAAAGTGATATACATTCTCTAGAATCATCTATCTACAGATTATAGGTTCTATTTCAAACTCTTTGAGGGTACTTCCACACAAGATCATGGGTTCTAATTTGGCCAAATTTTATAATGGTATATGATTAACCTTTACAAATTAAATAAAGCTTATCCGTGCATAAATATATTTTCCTGACCTGAAACATATCAAAACAGTTACATCTTAATATGAGAAAGATACGTGAGCCCCGGTGTTTGGGCCTTATATTATCACTTTTAGTATAACACCACCCTCTATTTAGTTCCCTTGTAGAATGAACTATACACTGAAGCCAAACCAAACCACACTGGGGGAACACATAACCAGACTTTCTAAGTTTCAATGTAGTGACAGATACACAACAGAAATGAAATAGTTGCAATGTTTGTAAACACTTCAAGTTATCACTACTCTAGATAAAGTTTAGATAATTAGGTGTTATTGCGTCTTATTGCAGGACTTACAAAAATCGTGAATACTTTCTCGTTGATATTTTGTAACCTGTAAAAAATGCTGCTTGCAAGCACCAGAGAGCAGATGCTTAAACACAAAGAGAAAATAACATGTTTTATTTAGTTCAGCCTGTTAACTTTCATGGAAAATGATAATAAAAACATGTGTGATTTGGTCGGCTTTTCAAAGGTCACAAAACATTCTAGTCAATTCATTAAATGCAGCAATTTCCAGAAAATGCAACATCACTTATGGTGACTTTGTGTTTTCAAAAAAAGAAACAAACTTTTTATTTGGTGTCCGAGTTATTGCCTAACATAACTTTTGTTAGTTATTGCCTAACATAACTCTTGTTGGTCATTGCCTAACATAACTCTTGGCACATCTAAACTAACTGCTAATGCACCAAACTTTATGAAAAGTGTGAAAAACTTAAGGAAGTATAGAACGGCCTTAATTAATGTAGTAACACGATAATCAGTACAAAGCAAGTAAACATCAATGAATATAAACGCGGGAGAGCTTTCGTGGGCTAAAACAAAATTGTATGCAGACTGGTGAACATTAATTGAATTTTGTTTCGAATACATCAGATTTATAATATCCGACTCTACACGCATGAATGAATGTGCTTAGACAGATTGGAATGCCGTTCCAAAAGCCAATCGATCTGAAAGTGCTTGAACAACTTGGCGCCGAATATCTGAGGTTGAAAAGTGCATTATATTCATTCCCAGAGTAAGCAGAATTATCCTTTTAGTACACAGATTTCATCTTGAAAATGAAGGCATTTCTATTAATGTATGATACTGAACATAACGGATGGTGTGGTTGACTTAATTAGTATAAATGTAACTAATTAGTATAAATGTAACTAATTCGTATAAATGTAAGTAATTAGTATAACTGTGACTATATGGCATCAAAGTCTTTTAACATACTCCACCCTTCTCCCTTTAATGCACCCTTCTCCCTTGTTTGCATCGATGATATATATGCTACATATGCCTGATTGATATTTTCTATGTTTCATATCAATACGTGACCATTTCTTTGTTTGATATTTTTGCTTGGTAATTCCAATGCTTGATATCTATGCTTGATTACTTATACACTTGATATATGTGCTTGATAATTTATATGCTTGATAATTTACATGCTTGATATCCATGCTTGATTATTTATATGCTTGATATCTATGTTTGATAATTTATATGCTTGATTATTTATATGTTTGATATCTATGTTTGATAATTTATATGCTTGATAATTTATATGCTTGTTATCTATGATTGATTATTTATATCCCTGATATGCTTGATATCTATGTTTGATAATTTCTGTTTGATAATTTATATGCTTGATATCTATGTTTGATAATTTCTATGCTTGATATCAATGTTTGATAATTTCTGTGCTTGATAATTTATATGCTTGATATCTATGTTTGATAATTTCTATGCTTGATAATTTATATGCTTGATATCTATGTTTGATTATTTTATATGCTTGATATTTATGCTTGATAATTTATATGCTAGTTATCTGTGCTTGCTAATTTCTATGCTTGATATCTATGTTATGTAATTTCATTGGTTGATATATTTTAGAAGGTATTCCAAAGCCATTTCTTCTACATAGTTTTGGAAGCATCCCACGTGAAGCGAGCGTAATTTAAACTAAAATTTTGACTGTCACTTCTTTAAATATAAATAAACAAATAAACAAAATGCTGAAATAACATTTATTACTGTTTGTCTCCAGTCCAATGCTGCTATCCTTTTAAATCACAGTGATGCTGCTCATCAAATGTTTACCTGGATCTTGGGTCAGTGTTCTGTTTTGACATCTTTGAGAAACGTTAGTTAGATTAGTTTCATTCGGAAATGTTTCCAATTGTTATTTTACTAGCTTTTTGTATTCGTCTTTTGAGGGCAAACTGAAAACTTAGTTAAGTAAACATAACAGAAGCCATTAAAGCCTTTGAGAAATATTTAACGTTCAATGATGAAGGGCTGTCTTCGACATGTTCTTCTACAGAATAACCGAACATGCAATATATTGGAATCTTTCCGAATGTAAATATCGCATATTAACAAAAATACATCATTATTAATACTTCGGTATAATTTATTGGATTATGGATTATGTATATGCAGATATATGATAAATGATCACAAGTACGGGAGAAATAAATATCGATACAATAGTTGAAATCCCCTTTCAGACCCCTTCCAAAATTATGTTTTTGTCTGTTTTAGCGATCCTTTTATCTCATTATTGACTATCACTATATCATGCAAAGAAAATGCGAGCTAAGTGCCTTTCTCAAAGACACGCCGAGCAGGCCGACCTTGGCTGACCTCGTCGGGTATCAAACCCGTGAGACTGCGCTTCCGAGTTAGACACTCTACCAATTGCACTACCACAGGAGGCAGATGCGGGTCTTAAAAAAAAAACTCCGCATTTAACCAATGACTAAATGATTATACTTTCATTTAACTGATGGATTATCCAATTTATTACGGCATATTATCACATGTAACTTCCGTCCCGCTACAAACAACATAAACACTGATCTTCCGTCATATATTACACATATAACACATGCGGCGCAGTATCTCCGTTGCTCGTTCTAATGATCAACCTTACAAACTACACAGACCCATATCTGCAGGCGCATTATTCGACGGTAGATCTGGGTTTATGCAATTTTTATTTAGATCCGACTTAAAGCGACTTTTGTAAATATCTCAGCTACAAGACAGTTTTGATGGCATTGTCTTGAAATAGGGTTATGCCCGCCGTTAATTTCAGTCATAATGCCAGTCTTCTGTTCAACAGATTAACATGCACAGCTCAATTACAGTAATGTTTATCAAATATTTAACACAAAGTAACGAGAAACATTCGCTTAGGTTTTGAACAGATAATTTAATATAGTTTTAGGTCAGCTGGCGTATTGTTAGTACATATACTAGATAAGTCTTAGGACAGCATGTGTATTATTTGTACAGATACGAGAAGTCTTATGACAGCTGGGTAATTGTTTGTACAGACACTAGAACAGTCTTAGGACAGCATGTGTATTATTTGTACAGATACGAGAAGTCTTATGACAGCTGGGTAATTGTTTGTACAGACACTAGAACAGTCTTAGAACAGCTTGTGTATTATTTGTGCAGATACTAGAAGTCTTATGACAGCTGGGTAATTGTTTGTACAGACACTAGAACAGTCTTAGGACAGCATGTGTATTATTTGTACAGATACTAGAAGTCTTATGACAGCTGGGTAATTGTTTGTACAGACACTAGAACAGTCTTAGGACAGTTGGTTTATTACTTTTTCAAAAGATAATAGAACAAAGTCCGATCACTGCCGACATTAAAGAAAACCCTCTATGTATTAGGTCACTGGCTGTTTTAAATTCACATTGATTATATATATATATATATATATATATATATATATATATATATATATATATATATATATATATATATATATATATATATATATATATATATATATATATATATATATATATATATATATATATCTAAATAGATCAATAAACAAGTGGACATATATCATGAAGCTCGCCCGACTATGAGATTTTATCGATGAGTGTCAGATTTCAATTAGGTCAGAGAACTCGATTTTAATCAGATTTTGACATAGCTGTCAAACATCTAAATTAGTAGTGTTACGTAAATTATGAAACAAAAACATGTGCATATCTTTGTTATTCCCAAAAGATCGCTGGAAATAGAAGGATCGAACTGCATGTATATGAGTATGCCATTATCTGTATGAACTGAGAAGTAATATGTAGCATTGATGTGGAAAATATACACACAGCTAGATGCAAGGTGGGATGAATTGACGACAGGATAGCTGGAACGTGCTTCGTTTACAAAAGAATGTATCAAAATCTATTATATGTCAAGTAAGAAGCCAATTACGTCTGCCGAGCGAAGATAACGGCAGTAACTGGGAATACAGACACGTCACGTCCCACAATAAATTCTTAAAATAGTCCAGTCACTTTAGGTTTCAGACAAATCTGAGGTGAAAAAAAAAAAAAAAATACTGCATGGACATATAAATCTTAAGGGAATATTAATTTTATTTATCACTTGACAATTGCAATTCAAATGAGAAATAATCTTGTATATCCTTGTACCTAAAGTAACAACAAAACAGTAGATATGACTCATATATTCTGGTTTATGAAGATTTTGGCATGGATGTATCCAACAGTTACAACTGTATAAAGATATTATCGATAGTTTCGTATGAAATATGTACAACAATTTCATTTATAAACCAATTAAGGGGGGAAAAGCCAGACTGCAATAGTCTAAATTCAAATTAATCTTGTGAATCTAGTACTGTGTGAGTGAATTATATCCTTCTTTTAAAATTTGATGTAAGGACTCCTTGATTCTGCAGACGTCATTAATGTCATGACCATATTTATTTATTTTTATTTTTTTAAAACATATTCCGGTCTGAAATAGCGTAAGATATAATTCACTAAGCAATAGAGAACACAATACCATAAATGGGTTCATTTTAATGTGTGAAATTTACAGAATAGTTTTAAAATGGAAGATATGCTTTACATGTACTTCTTCATCCTTACGGCTTCATCGATCAAGATCTTATTTTTATCACGTATCAACTGTACCTTCGGATGTTTATTCGTATGTAGAAAACTAGACTAATATAAATATATAAAGAGAAGCAGAGAGCCAAATACCGTATGTACTCTCTTATAAGACGAGTCAAGCTGCAAACTGCACAGACATAGATCTGCCGTCGCATAATGTGCGGCATATCCGGGTCTGTGCAGTTTATTAGGAGTAATCAGTAGAACAAACAACATAGACCTTGATCTACAGGCGCATTATGCAACAGCAGATCAGGATCTTTGTTGTTTGCAGTTTGAATCAAAATATAAGCTAGTATATACGGTACCATTTGTTGGGTATTTTAAAAGCATGTATCTAGAATCTTCATACGCTAAAACGGAATCTCCGAATGTAGTAACCATTTATAACTTGCATGTTCGTCATATTAGAAACACGACGATAAATCTATTTTTTTTTTCTCTGCTCTTAGATTTTGTGTGAAATATATCATTTACGTCCTTCAACAAATCAGCATTTGTTGAATTAAAGACGATGAATACCAAGCCTCAAAAACAGGCAAATTCCTACTCACAGCTAAAATACACTGAAGCAAAGTGAGGACAGTTTATTCGCAATATCACATCGCATTGCTAGAAAATAAGTCATTGTTTACCATCCATAAAGCTTGCGTCATTTTTTATTTCAACATTAACACCGTATGCCTACTATTAATATTGTTAATATTGAAAAACATTATTATAGATATTTCGAAGAAAATTTTGCTGCATGCAATAAATTGTCTTTAATTACAGATAAATAAAGTGTGGTTCATGTTAAAGTAATTGTTACAAGTTTCAGCATCAAAAATATCTCTCACTGTTTCATGTATCTTCATTAATGCTCAATAATATGGGGATATAATTGAATACTTTATGAGGATATAGACTTGTGTCGCTAGGCATGATACCCACCCCCCCCCACCCCTCAACCCCAAAGAACAAAACATCAAAAAATGTGAGCAGTATAATATTTAAACGATTGATATAGTGTTATTTTGGGTGGTTGTAATTTGCAATTACTTCGTACGGGTTTGTCTCCAGTTGTCAATGTTGGTCCAAATTGGTCTTGTTGGTCACCAAGATGTTGGACCCCTTTTTAAGTCCCTTTACACTATTTAATGCAGTATTTCCATTTTTGAGATACGTTGTTAAATTCCGTTATGAATATCTCCACAAACGTTCTGCTGTTATAATGTAATTTCACTGATAAACTACATGTATACGCGATTCGCAATCCACCTGCCATCATACTTTTGAACGTTACGAGGGTGTTGTTAAGTATCATTCCAGTTACTTGTGTGTTTCCCTTGTGAACATATGATCAAATTTTTACCGTCAATCTGCATAAGACCAACGGGTCTCAAGGGTATAAATACGGGTTCTGAACGGCAAAGTACAAGCAAGCTTAAAGACTCGTTACGACTCAATATTACCGTGGTATGTTTCATACGAAGAACTCAGAAGATGGCAGCGATATGAAGAATTTCATGATATTACAAATTCGCGAAAGATATTTTTTAAAAAAACATGACAAAACTACTTATGCATGCAATATATTCCTTAGTGTTTGCAAACATTCTCCTATATTAGCACTACTGTACTAGCGCATGCATACGATGTGGCGTGTTCCGCTGCAGCTCTTTTTAGCTTGTTTTATACTTCTGCATGAATTGAATGACTGACTGCAACACATTATATAATTACATAATAAACGTCCACTACGAAAGTGTATTTTAAAACGGCTATAACATTACTGTGATCATTGATTAATGTGTACTGTATGTAGCAGTCACTCTAATATTCATACGGGGAACATTTGTTATGAGTATCTTCCTATTGTTGAATCATGTTCGCAAATAAATAAATAAATAAATACTGATACTAAACATTATGTAACTTTTTTCCTGTATTTTAAATCCTTTGATCAAAATACATTGGGAAACATACGATACCCGAGTGGCATAAGATTTCCATGTGTTAGACATTTCAGTTTGTTTCTGTTGGCAATCTGTCTTGCGAAATACATTAATGGTATTTACAGTTATTGTTTTAATGTGTGTGCACTTAATATTGACTGTTGAACAACACACTTGTCATTTATATTTAGCTAAGCAAAAAAGAGTTATATGTATAATTTAATATGTGAGAGAACATACAAATTATATCAATTTCATGACAAAATAATTTAGACTGGAATGTCAAAGACTGATGGTGTTATTGTAAAATCATTCTTACACAGTGCACAACACATCTTTATTATTGACAGTGTTCATTAAATTGTTCAAACTTAAATAGCTGTCCTTTAATGTGACCGAAATCTCAATTTGACATCGAACCAAAGCTGGCTTTGTGCTGACGTAAAGCTCGGAACGTTATAGTGTACATAGAAAAGTTCACCATTTGGTATGGTTTATTGAGAACTTGGTAGGCGTCCGTTCTCAATACACGGAAAACTGAGAATAGTTGTGTACTGGTTAAACTCTATTAATACTCTTAACTGTGTTTTGAATGAATCTTAACACAGTGTATATTATACTCGAAATATTAACTGGTATGCTGTAGTTAATAAAGATTTATGTGAACTCGGTATAAACTATTCTTAGCTAAAGCAATGTGTTGAAGGTAGAAATTACTTTCTATACAAGCTTGAGCAAAATGTTGATTGATACATTTTTGCAAGATAAGAACATGTTTTCTCTTCTACATCAAAGAGTTCTTAAATTTATTTTTCACTATCCTGCTAGATGTTTAGAATACAGATATCTGACTAACGTGTTATATATTAAGTATATTGATATCTGACTAGCATGTTATATATTAAGTATATGGATATCTGACTAACGTGTTAGATATCAAATAGATAGATATCTGACTAACGAGTCATCTATTAAGTATATAAATATCTGACTAACGTGTTAGATATGAAGTATATGGATATCTGACTAACGTGCTAGATATCAAATATAAATATCTGACTAACGTGTTAGATATAAAATATAAATATCTGACTAACGTGTTAGATATTAACTATATAGATATTTGACTAACGTGTTAGATATTAAGTATATAAATATCTGACTAACGTATTATATATTAAGTAAATAGATAACTGACTAAAGTGTTAGATATTTAGACTATGGATATCTGACTAACGTGTTAGATATTAAGCATATAAATATCTGAATAAGGTGTTATATATTAAGTATATGGATATCTTACTAGGGTGTTATATATTAAGTATATCGATATCTGACTAACGTGTTATATATTAAGTATATGGATATCGGACGAACGTGTTAGATATAAAATATAAATATCTAACGTGATAGAAATGTAGAATATGGATATCTGAATAACGTTTAAGATATTAAGTGTATGGATATCTGACTAATGTGTTAAATATTAAGTATATAAATATTTGACTAACGTGTAAGATATGAAGTATATGGATATCTGACTAACGTGCTAGATATCAGATATAAATATCTGACTAACGTGTTAGATATTAAGTATATAGATATTTGACCTACGTGTTATATATTAAGTAAATAGATATCTGACTAAAGTGTTAGATATTTAGAATATGGATATCTGACTAAGTGTTAGATATTAAGTATGTAGATATCTGAGTAACGTGTTATATATCAAATATAAATGTCTGACTAATGTGTTATTTATTAAGTATATGGATATCTGACCAACGTGTTAGGTATTACATAGACGGATATCTGACTAACTTGTTATATAATATGTATATAAATATCTGACTAACGTGTTATAAAATTAGAATATGGATATCTGAATAACGTGTTAGATATTAAGTATATAGATATCTGAGTAACGTGTTAGATATCAAATATAAATATCCGACTAACGTATTATATATTAAGTAAATAAATATCTGACTAAAGTGTTAGATATTTAGAATATGGATATCTGACTAACGTGTTACATGTTAATTATATTGATATCTTACTAACGTGCTAGCTATTAATCATATTCTTATAAAATCTATTCACTTTAAATGTAAGAGGCTAATTTGTGTAATCCCTGTCTCATCTATTGCCCATTGATTGTGTATGGTATTTATCAAAGCATTGCAAGGGAAAATATTATTTGATAAAACGGACTCTCTAAGGTATATGAAGACGAATGTAATTTTGTTGCACAATACGAAAAGTAAACGGAAGCGTGAGAATATTGCATTAATCCCTTCGGTTGGAAAAGCAGGTACTTATTAACTTCACAAATCATTGAATTTATCAAATATGAAGCAGTTGATCAATCAAGGAAGGTATCTATATCATGCTTGTGGAAAAAGAAAATGATCACACACGTACATACATGCATACGTACGTGCCTGCGTGCCTACACACACACACACAAACATATATATATATATATATATATATATATATATATATATATATATATATATATATATATATATATATATATATATATATATATATATATATATATATATATATATATATATTTATTTATTTATTTTTTCAATGTACACGTCTCCTTATGTTTGTATGTGCTTGCTGCCACTTGTAGGAACTATTCTGATTTTTCTTACTTTGTATTTGTCCAAATGTTATGCACCTTAAAGATCGACTAGTGTACTCACATAACTTTCGTTTATGTGATAAATTTAATCTTCTGTACGTGATTTATAAATGTATTATGTCAAATACCTCATCATTAAGGTAAATAATGACTACCATACATCGACTTTTTATCGCTGGAGGCAGCACGCTCCCAGCCGATTTCGCGCTCGGCAATTTCAGTAAGACAAAGCGGAAGTGAAGTGGTGTTGGGAAATGTGTATTTCTACTTTCGTGTGTGTGTGTGTGTGTGTGTGTGTGTGTGTGTGTGTGTGTGTGTGTGATTTGGCTTTTTAACGTAGCTTTAACAATTTATCAGTCATATCGCTACGACGTGTGCAATGTGGCAGTTCATAGTGATGTCTAGCACTGGGGCATCATGCCACAGACATGTAGCATGATGTCCCACCCAGTCACATTATCATGACACCAAGCCAACAAGTCCTAACACTAACCTCTTAATGCTGAGTGCCTAGCGAGGCAGCTGTTAGTGCCATTTTTATAAGTCTTTGGCATGACTCAGCCGGGGTTCGAACCCCCGACCTCCCGCATCCGGGGCGGACGCTCTAACCACTTGGCCACCGGAGCGGTCTCTACTATCGTTGTTAGTTGCATTCAGTAGTTGGTACCGTGAGTTATCCGGCCAGTGACAGGCTAGATAGTTTGCAGTGACCATTTGAGAGACGACGATTTCGATACCGTCTATAAAATTAAAGAGTCGCTTGGTATTACGACCATCAGACGACTCCTGCCAAATGGAGTACCAAGTGTGTTTCCTCGCTGAGTCCGTGAGCACCAAACCACATGGATCTGACGTTTTATCAATAAAGTACTATGAAATCTCTGACAACACGAAATAACCTTATCGGTACTATACATTAACACAAGGAGTGCAAGCGTGACTCAACCATCCGCTCGATTCGACTTTTGTCACGCGTCTTTTATCGTTTCAGAATCGCAAAAAGACTGAAATAGCTATACATATCCATTCACAAGACAGTAACGTACCAACGCATAACTTTCAGACGACTATCGCATGAACCTAATCAGGCGAATTAACCTTTATTTTCACCATTACGGTCACAAAGTCTTTCTACAGGACTCCATCAGACGGAAGTAGCCGATTTCACTAGATTCTACCCTGCAGTAATAATCGTTAGGGTCTAATACTCGTTCCGATCACGAAGCATAGTCTGTTTTATCTTTTAATACTACCAGGTCCAGCAGACGTCTTGACTTTAATATTTAATATATCAACCGTCATTTCTACTATCCTAACTTTAACTAGATATTTCTATTCATAAAATTTATATAAAATTATTGTATGATACAATCTGAAATAAAAAGGCAGGTTAAACATTTTATTTTGTGAAATTACTTTCAAAGTGTTATTCATCCCGTGGCAGAATCGGCTACTTCTGCCTGATAGAGTATGCTGCTTCCAGGATATATTCAACCAAGCATGCTTCTGAAATCTAGGATGATACAATCCACCTTGACCTCCTCAGTCTTATCCAAAATCATGTTGATCTCTTTACAGTATCTACACTTATCAACTGTTTCTTTACTTCTGCAATTTCCACAGGTACGCCAATATACATGGTAATACACTTCATCATTCATTATTGTGTTAGATAGCAAACTTGTGGGTAAAATGTATGCGAAGTATGAAATATATAAATATGTGATGCATGGTTAGACTTTTGTTCTACCTTTTGTGCCACAATAATAAACATTTAATCAGCAATGTATTATTCTCAAGATTTGTTTCCCCATAAATCTGAATACTTCCTCTGCCACTAGTATTATACACCTAGGCCCACAGAGAAAATATATGCTTGCTTAACATCTGTATACACCAGGTCTATGATTACTTTTTCTTTTAAATAAAATTGTTCAATTTAGTATCTGTGGAGGGTAGTAAACAATCACACCCAAAGTACATTCGTGGTCTGCATTTCATCACGGTTTAAAAGAACAAACTTGTCATAAAGTTAATAAAGTATTTATTTGTACACCTCTCACAGTCTGAGTCTTAAGTATTTAACTTCTAACACCACTAATTACTGATGAACCAAGCCCACATGAAAATCTGCTCTGAAGATATCCAAGTCTCGCCCGAATTCGTGTCATTCTCTTTTCTCTACGAAATTGAAATAACATTAACGAAAGAATAATAATAATAATTACCATAATGATTACCAGAATTAATAGCCCAAGCGCTGCCTAGCCTCATTATGCCCTATGATCTCTTTAGCCAAAAGTTTAGGGTCTTCGTCCACGTTCTCGTCTCGTTCGTGCTGAAATTGGTACTGCCTCACCTCAGCGAGCAGAATCTTCTTAAGATTCATTACGTTCGTCATCTTCTAGGAGTTCACCTTCCCCACACGATGAAAATGAGCATGATAAATTTTCCGTAAATTCGCTAGAATCATCACTAGATTCAGCCATCCTCACCACACATACGCTAAACTTGAACGTTTTCCGTAAAACATCGATAAATGCACAAATTAGCTTCAGTGTCCTCTCTGCGAGTTAAAATATGCAATTTTAATGCACATTTCTGAGTTATTTAGCGAAAGATGAACATCGTGGTATATAGTGTGTATTATACTATAGTAGACCTTTAAGACAATAGAGCGAAACACAGTATTACACACGCTGGGAGACTGAGAGAAGCCGTTGAGGACATCCATTGTTACAATTAGAGCAGCTCTTGGTAGATTTGGAGCAGCCGTTGGTAGACTGAGAACTGCTTCTTCCGAGATTGTTTTAGGAGCATTGTACAACTATTTTGTTTGATCACATATTCAACATATTGCTATCGCGTTTCAATATCACTTGTTCCATTGTCCTGCACTTGTTATTTGGAAGTAGCCTGACAAATCTATACATTTATGCTCTCTAGTTTTAGTTAAATAACACATTTCAAATTGACTTTCACCATGCTCTCCACCCCCACCCCAAAACAGAACCCGTATAATGTCACTATTGCAGTCAGTTGTTTTAAGTGCAGCAGCCGTATTGTTCTAATCTTAGGTTGCATTATATAATACAGAAAACGCAACCCGCAAAGAAAAAAATGATGCAGTTGCTTGTTAGAATCCGATAGAAATAATGTGTAATACTGAATAACTAGTAGGCGTGCACTTTGTTTATTGGACCATTTATCTCGAATCCTGTTTCAAAAAATTCTTGCTGTATTTATGTGTTTGATAGACCAACTTTATCTGCTGGCATTTACGAAGTGACAGTTTGAATGGTAGCAGAACCACCTTACCACCCAATATGGATTCTCACTTCCCAGCGAAGAAACACTCTGTCGACACGTTTTATTGCTTGCTAATGTTGTAAATTGGAAGAAGAAAAAAACTGTATTAGCTTGGGTTACGCTTTTTGATACTAGCCTTTTCGAAGAAAAGCGAGGAACATATCATCTGCACTTTAGTACATACAACCATCCGTATGTCTGTCCGTCCGTCTGTCACATTTTCCTTTCCGCTCTATATCTTTACAACCTCTTGAGATTAATGAATGGCACTTGTTATACACAATCATTTTGTGTGGTATCATTCCATAACTGTAAACGGAAGCGAAAAAAGAAGCGTTGTTTCAAAGCTGGCCGGCGTAGAACAGGAAGAAGAATTCCAGTTATCTCCCTTTCGCCCTTTCCGGCGCAGAAATTTAAAAATTCGGCCGGTAATTTAGACAACCTAATCCAAATTCCAATTAAATCGTCAACCTTTGTGTCAGCTATCGAAGAGATACCACTGCGCATCGCATTATTCAATGCCCAATCAGTAGGACCATCGGAAAAACGCACAGAAATAGTTCATTTTATCAACGATCAGAACATCGACGTCTTTTTCCTGACAGAAACATGGCTAAAAACATCAGGCGATTAACCCAAGTGCGTGGATCTAACACCCACCGGTTACTCCATCAAGTCGTTCCCCCGCCACTCTCGCGGAGGTGGAATTGCTGTCATCGCAAAGACCTCCATGATCAACCGTCTTAACTACACAACAACTTTCAATTTCGACCACACATCGTTTGAACTAGTCCAAACTACACTCACACTGGAACAAAGGTTAGTCCATTTTTTCTGCCTCTACCGCCTCCTCCTAGTAGAAAAAACAAGCTGACAGAATCTCTCTTTTTGGAGCAGTTTCTGAATCTCCTGGAGTATGGAAATTCGATAGGTGGCAACCTGATTATTCTTGGAGATTTCAACTTTCACTTTGACTGTCCTGGGAACCCATGCACATCGAAACTCCTAGATTCCATTCACGTTTCAACCTCAAACAGTCAGTTAGCCAACCCACCCATAAACATGGTCACATATTAGACTGGATTCTTTACAGACCTGATGATAATATTCTTCAGTCCTCCCTGGTGTCCCACGAACTTTCATCAGATCACCTCTGCATTATATGCCATCTTGACGTATCGGTCCATAACCCTCCACCTTTATTCGCTACTAAGAGAAACCTCCATATGATAAACAGAGCCAAACTAATGCATGACATCCAAGCAAACCTAACAACTAGCTTACCTACTACAGCAGAACAACTTGATAACTGCCTGCGTTCATTACTCGACAAACATGCCCCAGCAACCAAGTGCAGAGTAGCAATTCAGGAGTGTTCTCCGTGGTATAGCAGTGTTAGGGACCAGCTTCGCACTGCTAAAAGAGACCGCCGTAAAGCTGAGAGGCTTTGGCTTTCCACCAGACTCACTATTCGTAAGCAGATCTATGATGCCGCTAAGAAGAATGTCACAAACATAGTCCATGCAGCTAAATCAGCCCACTACAGTACTAAAATCATGGAAAGTTCAGCTGCAAAGAGCTATTTGAGATTACTAACAAGCTGATGTCAAGGAACAAATGTACACCACTTCCAGCTACCTTCTCTCTAGTCGACCTTCCGGACCTGTTTGCAAATTTCTTCTTTGACAAAGTACAAACCATCAGAGATAAACTTGACAACACAATTTCAGTTGACTCGTCGTCACCATACAGTTGCGATACAGAATTTCAGCGTCAACCGTTAGCAGCATTTGAACCTGTCTCTATGGATTTAGTACGTACAATCGTGATGAAGAGTGCACCAAAGTCATGTGAACTGGATCCGATTCCGACGTCACTGCTGCTAGAGTGCTTGGATCCAATACTGCCTTCGCTAACTTATGTTATTGATACCTCTCTCTCATCTG
>JAECUM010090876.1:0-53656 GCA_016617855.1 Megalonaias nervosa
CCACGAACTTTCATCAGATCACCTCTGCATTATATACCATCTTGACGTATCAGTCCCTAACCCTCCACCTTTATTCGCTACTAAGAGAAACCTCCGTATGATAAACAGAACCAAACTAATGCATGACATCCAAGCAAACCTAACAACTAGCTTACCCACTACAGCAGAACAACTTGATAACTGCCTGCGTTCATTGCTCGACATACATGCCCCAGCAACCAAGTGCAGAGTAGCAATTCAGAAGTGTGCTCCGTGGTATAGCAGTGTTAGGGACCAGCTTCGCACTGCTAAAAGAAACCGCCGTAAAGCTGAGAGGCTTTGGCTTTCCACCAGACTCACTATTCGTAAGCAGATCTATGATGCCGCTAAGAAGAATGTCACAAACATAGTCCATGCAGCTAAATCAGCCCACTACAGTACTAAAATCATGGAAAGTTCCAGCTGCAAAGAGCTATTTGAGATTACTAACAAGCTGATGTCAAGGAACAAATGTACACCACTTCCAACTACCTTCTCTCTAGTCGACCTTCCGAACCTGTTTGCAAATTTCTTCCGTGACAAAGTACAAACCATCAGAGATAAACTTGACAACACAATTTCAGTTGACTCGTCGTCACCATACAGTTGCGATACAGAATTTCAGCGGCAACCGTTGGCAGCATTTGAACCTGTCTCTATGGATTTAGTACGTACAATCGTGATGAAGAGTGCACCAAAGTCATGTGAACTGGATCCGATCCCGACGTCACTGCTGCTAGAGTGCTTGGATCCAATACTGCCTTCACTAACTGATGTTATTAATACCTCTCTCTCAACTGGCGAATTCCCATCATTTTACAAAATTGCCATTGTAAAGCCTCTGCTGAAGAAACCAACACTCGACCATAATGATTTAAAGAACTACCGACCAGTTTCTAATCTGCCATTCATGTCAAAAATCTTAGAAAAAGTTGTTCTATCCCAACTTGTATCTCATCTGAGTTCAAACAGTCTTTTTAGCAATGTACAGTCTGCATATCGCCCTTGCCACAGTACTGAAACTACTCTTCTGAAAGTAGTCAATGACCTTCTCTCTGCTTTTGATGGCGGAAAGATTACAGTCCTCACTCTCCTTGACTTGTCTGCAGCATTGGACACTATAGACCATGATATATTACTTCACCGTCTCCAGCATGTATTTGGCATTCATGATACGGCCTTACTATGGTTCAAGTCCTACTTGGTCAACAGGACACAAATTGTGTCCGCAAATGGTAAACAATCCAGCCCAGTTGAACTATGCTGTGTTGTTCCACAGGGGTCTGTTCTTGGACCTGTTCTCTTCATTCTATACACTCAGCCACTCTCAAGTGTCATAGATCATCATCCAGTGTCTCACCAATTGTATGCTGATGACACCCAAATATACAAATCTAGCCGTCCAGCTGAAGTTTAAGCTACCATCCAAGGCGTAGAGACGTGCATTTCCGATGTGAAATCATGGATGACATGTAACAAGTTGCAGATGAATGATGATAAAACTGAAGCCATCCTGATTACAACACAAAGACTTTCTCATTCACATCCTTTACCTCAGACAATAAATATCAGCAACACCAACATTAAATTCACAGTCAGTACGAAACCTAGGTGTTACTCTTGACAGTACTCTCTCATTGCACCAACATGTCATGAACATATGCAAGGCTGCATATCTTGAGCTGAGACGCATCAGCTCCATTCGCAAGTATCTTTCAGTTGATGCCACTAAAACACTTGTGTGTTCCTTAGTACTTTCAAGACTGGACTATTGTAACTCAATTCTGTCTGGTTCGTCTCAATATCTACTCCAGAAACTTCAAAAGTTCAAAATACAGCTTCTCGGATCATCCTTAGAGTACCACGATCAGAGCACGCCTCTCCCCTGCTCTCTACCCTACACTGGCTATCCATTCGATCCAGAATTAAACACAAAATTTGTTCTCTGTGCTACGTTTCACTGACGGGCTCCAGTCCAACGTACCTATCTGACCTCACCCATGTGTACACACCTGCAAGATGCTTACGCTCCTCTTCTGACACTCGTATTCTCATTATTCCCACTATGAAGATGAAATCATATGGACAACGCTCTTTTGCATACCAGGGCCCAGCAACGTGGAACGAATTGCCCACTGTACTTAGACACAAAGACACAGTGATCTCATTCAAGAGCGCTCTTAAAACTCACCTATTTCAACTGCAAGAACAGACTTAAAGACCTAATAATGTATCCTTGCCTTAAATATTTACAGCATATTTTCTGTTTCTACTTTCGTGGTGTTTGTTTTTAATTTTGTAATCATATCATTATATATGTTTTTTAAGTTTTGTCAAATGTTGTAAAGCGCTTAGAGCTTCTAAAGATTAGGCGCTATACAAAGTCCTCATTATTATTATTATTATTATTATTATAACCCGGGAAAACCCCGAAAAGAACCACCGACTTTGCCAACATAGTTTACAAGAATGTTATCAGTGAGATATCACGATCAGTGCCGACGAAATCTTTGAGGCAATTGATACCTTACACGTGTCAGTGCTGATCAAAATGTTGAGGCTATTAAACTCTTACCCGTAGTAGCCGATGGCGTTTCTGTGGTTGTTGTTGAAGCAGAGGTTGTGCTTTCAGGGCTCTCTGCATCAGATTTCTCAGACAGATCTGAGTAAACGATAATATTGTACAGTAATAATACAACATCACTTATATTTCATTTTGATTCTCGCAAATTATGAATACGAGATTGTAGGTTTGCAGTAAATGTAGTTAGCATGGCATAGTCTGAGGAATTCTGAACACTTCCCTAATGTTTAGATCAACACTGAGATAGCACTAACAGTGCCTATTAAATGTTTGAGGCAATTAATCCCTTACCGTAGCATCCGATTGTGATTTAGCGGTTGTTGCTACTCCTGCCGTTGTTGTTTCAGGCATGAATGTATGAGTTTCTTCACAATGTATTAGGTAAACAATAATATCATAATAAAAAAACAACATCGCTTGTATTTCATTTGACTTCTCGCACATTTTGACAATGAGATTGAAGGGTTCGAGTAAACGTGCATAGATCTGCGTGATCTGAGGAATTCTGATCACTTCCCTAATGTATAACTCACCACTGAACATCATCTGTAAATCATCGCTTCCTTCAACATATTGCCAGATTAATATACATGACGTTTAAAACAACAAATCCAAACTCTCACTCACTTGAATGATTTTTGTTTCAACAAAACCATCACTGACCATGCATTCAACACATGCGCATAATATATTGATACCGAAACTGTTGCTATTATGCTCAAATTATGAAATATTTGTTTTAACTTTCTAAAACCTTCCTAGTGAATCCTGATGTACCTTGTGCGATTATTTATATTGCGTACAAAGTTATCGAATTATTTTGATCCCTGCGCATGTTAAGTTTATATAAATGTACATTTAGAAGTGTGTAAACAGTTTGTTGTAAAAATAACATACACTCTCAAGTCATGTAATAAATTTGTAACTCTCCTAGAGTATGCATCAGATGAATAAATATATCTTTATCGTAGCAACGCTTTTCATTTTGTTTGCCATTTATTGTGTATATGCAAAACAAACGCAGTACAGGCTACACATGAGACAGTATTTTACCAGCTACAATGCACATGTGTACCAGAAATCTTCTCGAACTCATACCATTCGTTTTACATATATATATATATATATATATATATATATATATATATATATATATATACATTTACAACATCACTCAATTTTATCGATAATAGCGATTTGTGAAGAGACTATTATGGAGCTAACATTTGTCAGTGATTGTAAGTTAAACTTTAGGTCAATATTGATGTACATGTTTACATATCATATTGCCCTTCAATGGATGTAGAACGTGAACCTGTTTACGAATTGGATTCAAAAATAATCCAATAAAAAATATTCATTCTCTTGATACCGAAACTGTTGCTTTTATGTTAAACCTCTGAAATATTTGTATTAACATTCCAAATCATTCCGGGTGAATCACAATGTATCTGTAGCTATTATTTATATTGCATACAGTTTTCAAATTATTTTGATCCCTGAGCTTGTTGAATTTGTACAAACGTACACATAGAAGTGTGCATAGACTTTGTTGTAAACATGAAAAACACTCTGAAATATATCAATAAATTTGTAACTCGGCTAGAGTAGATGGCATGTTGAGAAATTTAAGTTATCTTTACCAGAGCATCGTTTTTATTTTTGATAGCTATTTGATGTCTATATTCAAAGGCAGTTCTGGCCAAATATCAGACAGTATCTATCCAGCTACAATACACATTTGTACTATAACTGTTCACGAATTCATACCCGAGAAGGTAATACTGTCGTGTTACACATTCGTTATATACATTTATCTACAATAGGATTCAAGTTTATCGATAATGTAGATTTGTTAAGAACCTATTATGGAGCTCACATTTGTCAATGATTGTAGGTTAAACGTTTGAATAATATTTATAAACATGTTTACATATCATCTTGACTTCAAACGGATGTAGAAAGAGAACCTGTTTATGCATTAGATCCAAAAATAATCCATATCTTGGTCATCATGATCCATCTAAGGTTTTGCATCAGGTTTGTGCCCAAGGAACGGATTCATTCTAATCTTAACCTCAGCCTTTTAGTTGTCATTAGATAGAATTTCAGAGGAACTGATTATTCAGACTCTTGATTGGATTTAAGTAGCGCCCGTTGATATTTTAGTTTAAATCGTTCTTTTCTTTTATTTCTAATTTATTCCAGGACGGTTGGTCAATCAGCTAACACGAGGTTATATGCAAATCAGCATATTGAAGATTGGAATTCATTCGGAACGTTTGACGTTTGGACCTGTGGTATAATTTTTATGATTATTTGCGATTAAAATAAAAATACTGCAAGTTCATCTTATATTTTCCTTTTATAATTTAAAACAAAAATTAATATATTTCTTGAAATTTCCTAAAGTTGTTGCTTTTAGTTTTAAGTTACTTCCTTTAATACATAGACTCGTAGCCGCTAAATGTTAGAGTTCCCTACCCGATGCTATTGATGGAGATGATTCCATGGGAACATGCATACATACATACATACATACATACATACATACATACATGCATACATACATACTCTCCATTTTATCATGACAGAAATTTAGTTGGATGCTTAGCAGAGAAAATAAGATAATGAATCTCAAAAGAAATTTCACAAATCTTCGTAAGTCGTAAATGATAATCTACAGCGGATCAAAAATGGTTATATATTAAATACTTTCACTAATTTGAAATCATAAGTCCACTTGAATTCGGTAGTACAAGTTGCAGTTTTCCAAACAAAAAGGCTCAGTCTCATATACCTTCAATACCATCACTAAACGTCTTATTCATCTTATTTAAGTTACATTTCAAACAGTCCGTTAGCCCTCAAACAGTCAGTTAGCCAACCCACACATAAACATGGTCACATTTTAGACTGGATTCTGTACAGACCTGATGATAATATTCTACAATCCTCCCTGGTGTCCCACGAACTTTCATCAGATCACCTCTGCATTATATGCCATCTTGATGTATCAGCCCCTAACCCTCCACCTTTATTCGCTACTAAGAGAAACCTCCGTATGATAAATAGAACCCAACTAATGCATGACATCCAAGCAAACCTAACAACTAGCTTACCTACTACAGCAGAACAAATTGATAACTGCCTGCGTTCATTGCTTGATAAAGATGCCCCAGCAACCAAGTGCAGAATAGCAATTCAGAAGTGTGCTCCGTGGTATAGCAGTGTTAGGGACCAGCTTCACACTGCTAAAAGAGACCGCCGTAAAGCTGAGAGGCTTTGGCTTTCCACCAGACTCACTATTCATAAGCAGATCTATGATGCCGCTAAGAAGAATGTCACAAACATAGTCCATGCAGTGAAATCAGCTCACTACAGTACTAAGATCACGGAAAGTTCCAGCTGCAAAGAGCTATTTGAGATTACTAACAAGCTGATGTCAAGGAACAAATGTACACCACTTCGAGCTACCTTCTCTCTAGTCGACCTTCCGGACCTGTTCGCAAATTTCTTCCGTGACAAAGTACAAACCATCAGCGATAAACTTGACAACACAATTTCAGTTGACTCGTCGTCAGCATACAGTTGTGATACAGAATTTCAGCGGCAACCGTTAGCAGCATTTGAACCTGTCTCTATGGATTTAGTACGTACAATCATGATGAGGAGTGCACCAAAGTCATGTGAACTTGATCCGATTCCGACGTCACTGCTGCTAGAGTGCTTAGATCCAATATTGCCTTCACCAACTGATGTTATTAATACCTCTCTCTCATCTGGGGAGGGGCTCCGAGTGGCCGAGTGGTCTGAAGCGCTCACCGTTACGGATCACTGCCATCTCACCTCTGTCTGCGTGGGTTCGAGTCTCGGGCTCGTCCAATGTGGTTATGTGAGAAAGCTTGCCGGTAGCTTCTCGTGGGTCGGTGGTTCTTTCCTGGTTCTTCCTCCACCATTAATACTGGCCGCCATGTATAGCCTATCTTGTGCTGAAAAATGGCGTTAAACCCTATAACAACAACAACAACAATCATCTGGGGAATTCCCATCATTTTACAAAACTGCCATTGTAAAGCCTCTGCTGAAGAAACCAACACACGACCATAATGATTTAAAGAACTACCGACCAGTTTCTAATCTCCAATTCATGTCAAAAATCTTAGAAAAAGTTGTTCTATCCCAACTTGCATCTCATCTGAATTCAAACAGTCTTTTTAGCAATGTACAGTCTGCATATCGCCCTTGCCACAGTACTGAAACTATTCTTCTGAAAGTAGTCAATGACCTTCTCTCTGCTTTGGATAGCGGAAAGATTACAGTCCTCACTCTCCTTGACTTGTCTGCAGCATTTGACACTATAGACCATGATATATTACGTCACCGTCTCCAGCATGTATTTGGCATTCATGATACGGCCTTACTATGGTTCAAGTCCTACTTGGTCAACAGGACACAAATTGTGTCCGCAAATGGTAAACAATCCAGCCCAGTTGATCTATGATGTGGTGTTCCACAGGGGTCTGTTCTTGGCCCTGCTCTCTTCATTCGGTACCCTCAGCTACTCTCAGGTGTCATAGATCATCATCCAGTGTCTCACCAACTGTATTCTGATGACACCCAAATATACAAATCTAGCCATCCAACTGAAGTTGAAGCTACCATCCAAGGCGCAGAGAAGTGCATTTCCGATGTGAAATCATGGATGACATGTAACAAGCTGCAGATGAATGATGATAAAACTGAAGCCATTCTGATAACAACCCAAAGACTTTCTCATTCGCATCCTTTTCCGCAGACAATAAATATCAGCAACACCAACATTAAATTCACACAGTCAGTACGAAACCTCGGTGTTACTCTTGACAATACTCTCTCATTGCACCAGCATGTCATGAACATATGCAAGGCTGCATATATTGAGCTGAGACGCATCAGCTCCATTTGCAAGTATCTTTCAGTTGATGCCACTAAAACACTTGTGTGTTCCTTAGTACTTTCAAGACTGGACTATTGTAACTCAATTCTGTCTGGTTCGTCTCAATATCTACTCCAGAAACTTCAAAAAGTTCAAAACACAGCTTCTCGGATCATCCTTAGAGTACCACGATCAGAGCACGCCTCTCCCCTGCTCTGTACCCTACACTGGCTATCCACAAGATCCAGAATTAAACACAAAATTTGTTCTCTGTGCTACGTTTCACTGACGGGCTCCAGTTCAACATACCTATTTGACCTCACCCATGTCTACACACTTGCAAGATACTTACGCTCCTCTTCTGACACTCGTATTCTCATTATTCCCACTATGAAAATGAAATCATATGGACAACGCTCTTTTGCATACCAGGGCCCAGCAATGTGGAACGAATTGCCCACTGCACTTAGACACAAAGACACAGTGATCTCATTCAAGAGCGCTCTTAAAACTCACCTATTTCAACTGCAAGAACAGACTTAAAGACCTAATAATGTATCCTTATCATGTATAATTACTTTAAATATTTACAGCATGTTTTCTGTTTCTAATTTCGTGGTGATTGTTTTTTTTTTTGTTTTTTTGTAATCATATCATTATATATGGTTTTTGGGGTTTTTTGGGGTTTTTTTCTTTGTTTGTTTGTTTTGGGGGGGGGGTTTCTTTGTTTTTTGGGGTTTTTTTTAAGTGTTGTCAAATGTTGTAAAGCGCTTAGAGCTTCTAAAGATTAGACGCTATACCAAGTCCTCATTATTATTATTATTATATTAGAATGAAATATGGACATCCCTTTATATATATATTTTGATTGTATCCGGTTAGTAATGTGAATGTTATATTTTATTGACGCTAACGTAATCTCCGCATGTCTCAAAATGCATGTATCTTGCGCTGGTATCACTTTATGGAAAGAAAAATATGAATTTATACATGTTTAGCTTCGTAGTCAGGTAATGCTATATCGGCACCAATCTACCTATCCATTTACCAGTCATTTTATAACTGGCGATAAAGAGATAAGAAACTTGAAACAAGAAACGATACTTTTTTAAGATATGCCTTTGTATCTCACCTCTGGTAATGTAAACATTATAAAGGAAAGTTAATAAATGTCTGATCTATGTTAGAATCAAAAAGAAATATCAAACTCGTTGAATGACAATACATTTTACAAGTATCTAGAGAGTAACAAAACATACCGAGTGCCAGTGAAACATTGATGGCAATGAATGTTTTATCCATATTGGGAGATATAGCTGCTGCCGTTGTTGTTGTTAGTGTTGAACTAATCAGCCTTGTTCTATCAGTTCCCTCAATGACTGCTGAATAATAAGAATAATAACTGTACCAATAATAAATGCAATACTAACAATAATAACTCTGATAATAATAATAATAATAATAATAATAATAATAATAATAATAATAATAATAATAATTTTGATAACAATCATAATAATAATGAGACATCAGACTTTTAGCTTATTCATTGCAGTTCATTAAGAAGTTGAGATTATTGGTTTCAAGTATATGGTGAGTAGCTGTGTATAATCTGTCCAGTCAGGATCACTAATCAAATGGAAATAAAACTTGCTACAGAACATAAATATCCTTGTCGTCAATGGAGTTGGACTGGGCAACAGCAAGATCTTCCAGTGAGGATCGAACATCTCCCACAATTGCCCTTACATCCCTCTGTCCAACTGCAGACTGGGTCTTCACAACAAGTGGGTCATCATCCATGCATTCATTTAAATTTTTTAAGCCATGAAATCATCACAGAAGTATAAGGTGTGAGACAGAATTACAACCGTAAACATTGTATTTGTTAATCTAAACTTCCATACGAGAAACAATCCATGTTACTGGTCAAGACTTTGAATGAAATATAAATACTAAAACCGTTGAATTCCAACATAGTTTACAAGAATATTATCAGTGAGCTATAGCCATCAGTGACGAAGAAATGTTTGAGGCAATTAGTCCTTTACCTGTAGTAGACGATGGTGTTTCTACCTGTGGTGTTGCAGCTGCGGTTGTACTTTCAGGCCTTGCTGTATCCGTTTTCTCCGATTGACCTGAGTAAACAATGCTATTATATAAATTATGATACAACATCACTTATATTTCGTTGATAATTCTCGCACATAACATTTAAGTTTGTAGGTTTGGAGTAAACGTACATAGCTCTACATCATCGCAGGAATTTTGATCACTTATCTAATGTTTAGCTCAACACTGAAAGCAATCTGTTAATGTTCTTCTTCTGTAAATTATTGTAAGATTAACTTGCATGACGTTTGAAATCAATAAAATCCAAAATCTCGTTTTCTTAAATGTCTGTGTTTCAAGACAAGCAACTCTGACCATACATTCAATACATGCACATTATCTCTTGATACCGAAACTGTTGCTTTTATGTTAAACCTATGAAATATTTATATTAACTTTCCAAAACATTCCGAGTGAATCAGGATGTACCTGCTTCTATTATTTACATTGCGTACAGTTTTCAAGTTATTTTGATCCCTGCGCATGTTCAATTTATACAAACGAGCATTTAGAAGTGTGCATGCACTTTGTTGTAAACATAAAATAACTTTCAAATCTTTCAATAAATTTGTAACTCGGCATGTTGAGCAATATAATTTATCTTTACCAGAGCAGCGTTTGTTTTTCTTTTTGGCAGTTATTTAATGTCTATATTCAAAAGCAGTTCTTGCCAAATATAAGACAGTATCTATCCAGCTACAATAAACATTTGTACCATAAATGTTTTCGAACTCAAACCTGAGAAGCTAATACTGTTGTGTTACACAATCGTGATAATGATTCATACATAATATAATTCAATTGTATCGATATTGGAGATTTGTTAAGAACCTAATATGAAGCTAAACTTTTTTAAATGACTGTAGGTTAAACGTTTGGATAATATTTATAAACATGTTTGCATATCACCTTGTCTTCAAACGGATGTAGAAAGAGAACCTGTTTACGAATTTGATGCAAAAATAATCAATATCTTGGTCATCATAATATATCTAAGGTTTTGTATCAGGTTTGTGCTCAATCACGTGATCATTCCAATCTTAATATCAGCCTTTTAGCCGTGATTAGTTAGAATTTGAGAGGAACAGTTTATTCAGATTATTTATTGGATTTAAGCAGTACATGTTGACATTTTAGTTTAAATCGCTCTTTCCTTTTATTTTTAATTTATTCCAAGACGTTTGGTTAATCAGCTAACACGAGGTTATAGGCAAATCAGCATATTGAAGATTACAATTAATTCATTCGGAACATTATACGTTTGGACCTGTGGTATAAGTTTTATGATTATTTGCGATTTAAAAAAATATACTGCAAGTTCATCTTAAACTTTCCTTGTATAATTTAAAAAAAGATTAATATATTTCTTGAAATTTCCTAAAGTTGTTGCTTTTAGTTTTAAGTTACTTACTTTAATACATAGCCTCGTAGCCGCAAAATGTTAGGGTTACCTACCTGATGCTTTTGACGGAGATGATTGCATGGGAACATACATACATACATACATACATACATACATACATACATACATACGTAGTCACATACATACATACCTACATTCGTACATAAATGCATACATACATACATACTTACATACATACTTTCCATTTTATCATGACAGAAATGTGGTTGTACTTTTAACACAGTAAATTAAATAATGAATTTCATACGAAATTTGACAATTGTTCATCAACCGTAAAGGTGAATCTACAGCGGGTTAAAAATGCTTATATATTAAATATTTTCACTAATTCTTAATTATAAGTCCACTTTAATTTAGTAGTACAAGTTGCAATATTCCAAACCAAAAGGGTTAGTATCAGAGACCTTCAATATTGTCACTTAACGTCTTATTCATCTTATTTAAGTTACATTTCATATTAGAATGAAATATGGACATCCTCTTATCTATATAGTTTCGTTGAATCAGGTTAGTACTGTGTAAGATTTCTGATTCTGTCATTATAATTTATTGACAGTAATGTAATCTCCACATTTCTCAAAATGTATGTATCTCACGCAGGTATCACTTTATGGAGAAAAATAGAAATGCCTGTGTGTTTAGTTTGGTAGTCAGGTAATGCTATACCGGCGCCAATCTACCTATCTATGTATCTGTCATTGTATAGCTATCCTTCAACAGATAAGAAACTTGAAGCATGAAACGATACTTTTTAAGATATGCCTTTGTATCTCACCTCTGGTAATGTAAACATTATATAGGAAAAGTTAATAAATGTCTGATCTAATGTTAGAATAAAAAAGAAATATAAAACTCGTTGAATGACAACATATATTACAAGTATCTAGAGAGTAACAAAACATACCGAGTGCCAGTGAAACATTGATGGCAATGAATGTCTTACCCATAGTAGTAGATGAAGCTGCTGTCGTTGTTGTTGTTACTGTTGAACTGTTCGGCCTTGTTTTATCAGTTCTCTCAAAGACTGCTGAATAATAAGAATAATAAATGTAATAATAATAAATGGAATAATAATAATAATAATAATAATAATAATAATAATAATAATAATAATAATGTCACACACTCGCAGGATTCCAAGGCATTCAGAAAGGGTAATATGAATGACGTACTTTACAACCTGCATAGTTGAAGCATAGATTGAAAAGTAATCAGAAATGGTTATGTCGATAAGACAAAGTATTATGAAAGTTTTCAGAGTGTGCTAATGCACGTGACGGCGACAATAGTGCAAAATAAGTGCAAGAAGAAATGAAGTTAATTGTCATGGATGAAATATGCTAAAACTCCTGGAAGCCGAACGATGATACTTCAGCTTTTTTTCTTCTTTTCAATGACGTTGGTGTTGTTGATGTTCCTTTACGCTCCCTCTTTTTGCAACATGCTTGAAACAATAAAGGTATTCAAAACAATTTAATTGATCTTAATGCCTTAATGTACTGCCTGCTTATTACTGAAAAGCCTAGATATGTTGTTGCATATTTTAATTACTTTCTCAAACGATAATGATAACTACACAGACATAAGAAATAATATTTGCTTCTACATTTCTCAATGCCGTCGCCATGGTAACCTTCTTTACAACGGCATTGGTCGAGTTGCTTTCCTGTCCCCTTGCTGCAGATAGCATTAGAGTGACATGGCTTGTTGGCATAGCCGCAGGCGGCTGTAACGATGTAAGGAGAATGATCATTGCGATATCAGTAATATTTGCATTACTAACGATAGGTAAGACGAAATAGAAACATCCGGAAGGGGAAGGACGAGCAAGAACAGAAGGAGGAGGAGTATTAGGCATAGAATAGACGAAGAGAAAGTTGCGATTAAAACGGGAAACTGCAAGTGCCACGAAAGCGATTTTGGCAGTGTCAGACTGATTGTAACTGCAACAAACTTGGACAAAGATATGTTATTTATTCCAACGTAGAATAGGGATCTCAAATACGCCTCGTAATGCAGCGTATACACAAGTTTTAAAACAAATATGATTTCTGAAAGAGGAAAGCGTCGACACAACCATGACGAGGTTAAATGATGGTAAATTTTAATTGTTGACTATGTGCTACTTGCTGGCTGGCCATTTCCTATCTGAAACATGGATGAAAATGGAAAGAGGGCTACTACTTACCAATGCAACTTGTGATACCGTCTCCAACAGTCCCTTTTTGACACTGACACGTATAATGTCCTGTAGTTTCGTCTGGAATGCACTGAGCAAGCAAGTGACATGCTGGTCTGGTTTCTAAAGTGACGATTTCACTCTTCCCATTCTTGTACTGACATTGCTTCAGCAACCGACAATCTTCTGTTGCAAATTTCTCTCCGAGCTAATGGAAAATGTACATGATTTAACATCTTGGACTCACCAACAAACTGATGATGTTGACGAGACTTGTATGGACACATCTTACAAACGCATACAAATTTCATTGTATACCTTTGGCACTGAGGTCAGAAATTGAATCTAACATTTACGTTGACTCTCTTATAGAGATCGGTTTATTATTTTGTTTTACTCTATTAGGCTCAAAAGGATTGTACGAATGCTGATTAAGAACATATTAACTGAAGTATTGCATATTGTACCAATTTTCTTTATGCCAGCACGTTATTTGCAATCCAAATTCTCTGTGGGCCTCTTTAAGTTTCTGCTGTTGTATCTGCGGAAAAGGGACGGACGGAGATATTGAGAGAATTATATATATGCTAAGTACTGAGATTGTGAATTTCAGGATCTCCAGATTTGCCCACAAATGAACAATTTATCAGCATAAACAAAAATATGTACATTTAGCACGGCCGAGTAGTTTTGGATGGAGATAGATTTTATACTCACAGGTAAATACTGATTGTCCACTTTGCAGCCACACTCGTCTTTTCGGACGCATCTATCGCCGCTCAGGACAAAGCCTTGTTTGCACAAGCATCCATCCACTGTCGGCACGTCAAACTCTTGTGTTGGTACTTCATTTGTATCGGAGCATGTAGGGACAACACCGACGTTCGTACTGTATTCCATATGTTCGCCACATGTCAGTGCTTGTATTTTCAAAAAAAGACAAAACAAATCGAATATATTATGTACTAGTTACATATCAGTACACTTGTCGTTTGCATGTAATTTTAATACCATTTATTGCTACTAAAACTATTGCTGCTACTACTACTGTTACTAGTATTATGCTGCTGCTACCATTACATCTGAAGCTAGAGTACTACATCTGTAAAACAAATCTAGTTCTGATTTTAAACTATAGAGTTACAAATAGTATAATTACTTCTCTATCCCGATAAGGAAGAATAATATTCCTTGGTTCTTCAGTTAATGACAACGAATCTATTGAAAATGCATTTGCAGTGAACGTCACTTTAGCGGCGAAACGGAAGTGAACATTACGGTCTTGAATGAACTGCTCTTTACATTTGTAAGGTGAAAATAGGCGATGTGGAGTTAGACTATCAGCACAAAACACGCTTGGAAGAATTTAGTCAGATAACAAATCTCTGTTTAAATCAATTGTGGAAGGGAAGCTTTCAGCTACTGATACAATGTCTTTCATTATCATCAATTGTTCAAGGAACTACAGCGATACAGATATACATACGGCATCGTTCTGGACTCCTCCATATTACTCTTCCAAGTCCATTCTCTTGTAGTGCCTTGGCGTAGCTATCTAGAGTGTCACATGCGGTTCTTTTGGCTTCAGTCAAGTTACCCTCAAAAGAGCAGACGTCAAACAAGCATGCATCGAAATATTTTGCAGCAATTTCCGGTTCCTTTGTGATAAAGTTATCAAAAGGTCCAGTGGAGCCACTCAGCAAACCGCAGTAGTAAGTGGAATTCGCAACTGCCAGAAACTCCGGTGAGCATTCGATTTTTACGTCTTCGGTTGCACAGCTGTAAAATACAATATCCTTCCTATTCATATTTCTCATGATTTAAAAAAGTACCTGCACCACAGAGGCACTGAGCATTACTGATTTCTGCGTAAAAGAATGAAATGTACAGATAAATTACTTATGACCTTTTGAATCTTGTACTTATAGCTACCTTCATGGTCAAGATTTATAACTCTCAATTCAAAATGAAGATTCAAACAGGCATCGTCACTGGAAACTCTAGCTATGTTATACGAGGTAATGACCGAAGGTTAGACAAGAAACATGATCCATTCAGGATTCAATAATGTTTAATCAAGTCTATGAAAGAAAACGTTGTTAATGTGCGATATATTTTGGATATTAAAATATCAGTGTTCGCGATGCTTGCTGCTGTATATTCAAAGCCCGACATACACACGGCAACATCACACTGGTAGAAACAAGTCGCACCTGTATTTCAGTCCTAATTAGTACTAAGAAATATATTGCGAATCTGGTAAAAGCAAGCCAGATTTTCAGTCATACCTAGCACCCGTAAAGCAACTGCAGACTATGAGACAACGATATGTCCAAGTTTATACAATTAAATTATACAATATTCTGTTGAAATGCCTTAATGTTGCAACCAAAACTTGCACAATAATTAGGATCGTTTGTGCATGTAAAATAATTTTGACAGGATTAATCTTGTCAGGGTATCAAGCATTTTGGCATACATCTTTAGAAGATTAGTAGATTTGGACAAGAAAACAAAACATCAATGGAAGAATGGAAAGTCTAAAGGAAAAAGTAGATAAGGTATGGAAATGCTAAGAATGTATAATATGCAAATCGTTCTTGAATCACTAAGGGAAACGAACTGTTATTTATTTTACTTTATGCTCAATATTTCTTTCTTTCTTCTAAATCATACGGAAACGTCCAGTGAGATGATTAGATTAATCTGATCATATTCAGCATGTTTCTGAACTTGGAGATAGATATCCAACTGGAATGGTGACTTACATTTCTGGCGGTGTTTCTTTATCCGGAACAGCAAAGCTATTTCCAATAAGAGCGTAGCGGTCCTGCTCTTTAGACACATCCAGCTTATCCTTTGTTAGGAAGTCGTCACCTTTGTCGCCATTACAGTTTCCGCACAGACCAGTCAGGTTTCTTCCATACATATCGGGAACCGTCACAGAGACACGCTGATTGCCGTCGAAAATAACTATCATCTTACATAACGTCTGAACGACAATTTCTCCAGAGCCTCGCATGAAGATGCGGAATGATAAGTCATTAGCCTGCAAGGGAGGGTACTTCCTTTCCCTGTTAACCTGTGTACGAAAAAAAAAACATTAGTTTCTCTTTCTCTCATAGATAATAATTAGCTGAATTGATACGTTTAGCTTAGAGATATGTATCCTGTTCTTCATAGGTGAAGGCGTACTGTGTACATTGACACACTCTTTGTACCTGGGCTAATTCCCAGCCTCTGAACTATTTGCATGCCATGAAACATAGCTTTGAAAAAGGAGCAAATACATTTTATGGTGACATTCCTAAAAGATATTTCTAAAGAAAAGTAAGAAAACTACTTTTTTATAATTTGTATTTGTTACTGAAAATACGTTAATCTTTTGGTATCAACATTTGGCTACATCGTTTCTAAGTTGCATTTATTATTACAATCACAGGATTCTTTGGTATAAATATTCAGTACAGCACATCTAGAAATTCTCTCCTCTGTCATGTCTAATTGCACAATACCAGGTATAACGAAAGTAATATACACTTGTTGGTTTCGTTCTCCTCTACCAGACAGACCTGATTCGAATTCAGTGTTACGATAACCTACACTGTTATTTCTAAATCCATCCATACACATGCAATTTGGAAACAAGTCTGATATAGATATATTTAGAATTGCTTCTAGTATGCCATATAAACGATACAAGAGGAAGATTTTACAGACATATGGCACGACTTTAGAGCTTTAGAGTATTTGCACAATTAATGATTTTTTCATTTGAAACATTAAGGAGAGTCTCTACACCCTAATTACTTTAAGCTGTAGTCTTAATTGATAAGCTAAAACACTGGACAATGTCGTATGCAACAAAGGTACCACCAAGGCATAAATTATTACTGTTGAGAATTATTCACATTTCGTACTTACAAAAAGCACCCTATCTTTCCTCAAAGAGATAATGGTGTTGCCTATCTCTATATCCACTCTCTTGGTAAACGATACCCTCGTGTTTCCATGTCGATTCTCGTTTTCCACAAGAACTCGATAGTCACACTCTGATCCGACGGACAACTCGGATAGAACGTACTTACAAATCCCTTGAAAATGGATCATGCTTCCGTCAAATGTCTTGTAGTGTGGATCCCCTGATCCTATGCACGTGCATGCACCTGGAAAAATATAAGGTTATTTCTTAGTATAATAAGCACCTTATTGTACGGTATTTACTGGTATTTTACTTCATTGCGTGATTATTCATTTGCATACCTTTTTGGCTGAGAAATTTTAAAAAATCGCTAATGATTTAGTTTCGCCTGATGAAAACAAATAATCTATAGCATTGTGCTATTAAGAATTTGGAAACAAACTTTAATGATAAAATCATTTAGCATCTCTACTTTGTGCTCTTATTTTACAGAATTATCGTCCTTCACGTTGTCATTGATACTTACCTCCACAGGAATCCACGCCGTTACCATAGTAACCAGCTTTGCAGTAGCAGTATTGGGTGTTACCTTTTTTCAGACATGACGCATACTTGTGACAAACTTTTGACTGTATCCCGCATACATCTGAAAACAGCAGATCTCATATTTTATAGTGATATCAAGTATTCAATCTCCAGATAACAACAGTGTATGTTTTAATTAAGGGAATTAAATGTAACTAAACTGTATGCATTGTAAACATTATCTTGCAAACCATCTAGGTGATCCATAAAATAATAGGGACACTACAGAGTATCATATGGTGCTTTATATATACCCTGTTACATTTTGGCATGTGGAAATATTTTCTGGATTTAAAAATTTTGTAGGACTAACCATTTGCAAAATTGTTAAGTTTGAATAGTTGAAGGTACACGCAATTAAGAAATCATTGAAAAATATATAGGTTGATGTACATTTTGCGGCACTCATCTTGGCTGATTATCTATGCCAAGTAAGGGTTGGAGAATAAAATAACTTGCCACCAATTGCCAATACAGTAATAGCTATAGAAGTATTGAAAATTACATCCGTAAAGATCATAGACTCATATTACCCTTTTCAGAAATAAAAGTGCATCTTAATTAGTCCTAGTATGAAATAAGTCTTGAGATAAAAGAGGTTTCCAAAAACAAATTCCTAACAAGCACATGTACAGCACATTTGCAGCAGATAGTAAATCGCTAATGATTTCCCATGGTCTCCCATTTCTTTATTTGAATTTATTACATATCCAATAGTCGTGGTGCCTCAGTGGTTATTGTGTCGCACTTACAACCGTAAGGATTTGCGACTAGAATCCTACCATCCGAATACTCCAGGTAGGCAACCGAGGTGTCTCCTTGGTTAGATCATTTTACTTCAATTGCTTTGGCACTAAATCACTTACTACTATTGATGTGCTGTGAAAGAATAACTAACCATTTATCACATTTTATTTAAAATAACGTGCATTATACGTCAGTCAGTATTTTCATATTCTATCGCTTTAGATATTTATGTGAATTCAATGACGTTTGCTTTCTGCAATTCCTAGACACGCCGAATCGAACTTTCATCAATCTCAATTGGTTTTTAATTCCAGTGGCACTACATAACTATACCTATCTAAATACACAAATGCATTCATACGTCATTTTTTATGGGGGCCAGTATATCTGGTGGAAGAAGAACACAGATAAACCCAGGGAAGAACAAACGATGCAACACACCAATCAGAAACATCTGTAAAGGTGTCAACAAGGCTCATGCCTTCTGACATAGAAAGCCGAGGTCTTTATATATTTTTGACAATGCGTCCGGAAACACATGACTACATAATTTTGCAGAGAACTGGAAAGGTTTTGTCGGTTTATTTACTTAATTATGTTTGGAAACAATGTAGTATCTAAAATGGAATTTCAGTACGCAGTAGCAAGAATTTTGAGTTCTGAAAGTCTCAGCATAATCCACTGTTATCAGAATGATTACTAACTTTATTGATAAATAACACCGCTCACCAATCAACTCATACCTGGAGTCATCTAATATAGTAGTAGACTAGGATCGACACTTCGGGCATGACACCATATATTGAGCAATTCACATCGATAATTATCTGGCCGGCGCAATATGCAATGGGTTAAGCGTTAATAAAATTCTAAAACTAAAGATAAAATGAAATAAAATTTACAAACACCCACTGGGCACTCATAATTAACAATTTAGTGTGAACTTCTTCGTGACATGCTAGAAAATCAATTTTCACATATCAGAAAAGCTTTGTGGATTTTATGACAGCAAAAAGCTTCGTGTTAATAGACAATTTTATGTTTCGAATATGAATTAAATATAACAAACTTTGAATGTCAAGATGTATTACAAGTAGTTTGAAAGTGATAAAACATTACTAGTGCCGGGGAACGTTTGGTGGAAATGCATTCTAAACCGGTCGTAGGGGATATTTTATATGTTGTTGTTGTTGTCACAGTTGAAATTGTATTCGTTCTTGTATTGGATATTTGAGTGTGTTCTGAATAATAATAATAATAATAATAATAATAATAATAATAATAATAATAAAAACGCGTAAGATCTATATCTTATAAATAACCGCATATTTGGAAGGTGAGATTCTTTGTTTCGAGTAAGACGTGCATAGCTCGGTATGACGATTTATGATCACTAATCAGATGGGAATAAAACTGGCTACTAAACAGAACGTTGGCCTTGTCATAATGGAGATGCACTGGACAATGTTAACCTCTTCCAGTGAACATCGGCCATCTTCAGCAATTACTCTTTCTTCCAGCTTCTCAATTGCAGGTCACGTCTCCCAAGAATTCACGAAAATTTTTAAATAGATGTATCCACCTCAGAATTGTATGATATGAGAGAGATTTGCATCGGTAAACATTGTCTATGTTGCCAGTGAACAAGATTATTAGTGGCAGCAATCAGAATGACCTGACCAATTTTATTGCAATAAGTGCATTTAGTAACAGATAAGTATTTCTGATCAGTCCTATCAGACGTTGGTTTCTTATTAGTTGAACTAGTTGAAATTTTAACTACTTTCTTGAAACTGTTTTCGGCTTGCTTCTAACCGTCCGCTGAGAGGAAGACTTACTGACAAATGAACCTAATGTGTGCCAATATTCGTCAGCTGTGCGAACAACGTCTTCATCAAGTAATAATTCGACGTCATATTTTTCAGTCCCTTACATGTCTTTATTTTAGCTCCACCATCTCTCAACAAATGCATATTATCGCTTGATATCGAAACTGTTCATTTCAAATTAAAATTATGAAATATGTATCTTACCTTTCTAGAAACGTCCGAACTAATCTGGTTGTACAGTGAGTAAAATGTTTAATGTATCCTAATCTCTGCTGATGTTAGGTTTATACTAGCTCAAATTTAACAGTGTACAAACCGTTTGTTGTAAACATAAATAACACTCTCCAGTTATTCAATATTTTTCTAACTGGGCTTGAGTAGTTAGCATATTAAGGAACATAATTTAACAAAACCAGTCTATCTTTCTGGTCTTTGTTCCCTATTTTATTGTGTACATGCCAGTGCAACCCATGTTAGACTGAAGCCAGCGTATGCCAGACGTCTTCTTGAACCCATACAAGAGATGTTAATAGTTTAAAGTTTCACATCCGTGTTGTATGTATATCGTAATTAGTTTGTACCCATTACTGTAAACTTTAAGTGTGGTTTATAAAGATAAATAAGGATCAAAAAACGGAACTTGTTCACTAATTTGATGGTGAAAATTACCCATATGCTTTTCATATAATCTTGTTTTAGTTTCTAAATAAGGTTTCTTTTCAAAATAAAATATTCATTACTCTCTCGAAATCAGCCTTTTAGTTCTGATAATTTATACCTTGAAACAGTTATTTATTCAAATTATTCACTGTTTTTCCAGAGTCCTCGTTTAGGTTTTGGATTAAATCCCTCATTTCTGATTATTGTGAATTTATTTCAAGAAGACAGTCTGGGATGCATCAAGACATTTGGCATATCAGCTCAATCAAGGCTATGGTACATCCACACATTCGAGATTGAAATTTATTAAAAACACCAGATGCATTTGAACAGATACAATTGAACATATTATATACATTTTAGGATTCTTTGCAATTTAATTGACAATACACAAATTCATTCTAAATTATCATTTTATAATTAAAACATTATGCCTTCGTTGAATCTTAATAAACAAATTGGTTTTGATTTTTATGTTACTAAAAATAAGGCCATACATTTCTAGCAGATATATCATAGTGTGTTCTACCCGAAGAACTTTACAGGCATCATTACATACATTCATAATACTTACATGCGTACATACATATATATTTACCTACCTGCCTACATACATACATACATACATACATGCATACATACATACATACATACATACATACATACATACATACTACAGTTTTCGAATCGAATGGATGCATATAAAACCTTTTCACTTTTTGTGTCAAGCTGTCATTTACCAAATGAAGGAAAGTGTAACTCAGATATCAACAAAAGTCCTGTTCAGAATGTGAAACATACATATCATGTTGGAATGTAAGATGGACATTCTTGTAATCTATATATTAACATTGAATCAGGTTAATAATGTGAACTACATTTAGATTCAGATTATGCTCTAACATTTAATGAGCTTTAACATAGTTACATCAACCCTCATAATCAATGTATTTCATCATGTTTTGCATGTATGCCATTATGAATACATATATATGAATTTGTATGTTTAGGTTGGTAGTCAGGAAATGCAATGCAGGCATCAGTCTCCGTAACTATTTATCCACCTTTCGATCACTTTCCATGGACAGATCCATATTTTGTTTTAAATATATCTTTGTCTCTCTTGTCTGATAAAGTAAAGACTCCATAAGAAAAGCTAGCTAAATTTCTGATCAAAGGTTACAATAAAAAACCAGTTGAATGCTAACCTATTTTACCATATTTAAGAAGTGGAGGAGGACTATGCTTGACGGTGAAAATTTGGAGGCAATTAATCCCTAAGAATTGAAAGATATGACAGAGAAATACACCCGTAAACATTGTCTCTTTTGGTCATGAAAGCACATTATTAGTGCCAGCAAGAAGTTGTAACAGTTACTGTTTTTCCTGCTTCTTCAGTTGTACATTCTGACATCGTTGTATCATTTTCTACAGAAAGATCTGAAGGATAATCACACTGAAATTAATGTCTTACATATCATTGTGATCCAGGGGGATTAGTGTTAATTTAGCATACGTCTGATCAGTCAGTTCATAATTATTCTGTTAATTTTCATACTATGCAATAATCAATCAAAGACGAAACGATACATTTAAAAGATAAATATGATAATGTATTCAGTGCAATTCATCTCAAAATGATTGTATGTTCGTATCAATAAAGATATATGAATGTGCATGTGTTTAGTGTGGGAGTCAGTCAATGCAATTCGAACATAATTCTAAATCTATCAATTTCTCCATACTTTTTTATACCATACCATGGAGAGATCGCAAACCTATAACCAGAAACAGTGCTTTCTCAAACACGAGTGGCCCGAATGTCAGTGCAGTCTAAAGAGTTAGCCTCTATCGATCGCAGTCATCGAACTATCCGGGTGGGTTAAAGTCTCCGGTTCGGCCAATAACGGTACCTGACAAAGCGCTTTGTCTGTGATTCTTCCTCAAACATTTAAACTGACCGCAGAGTATAGAGTCTCTAACGATTAGACATCGCGTTTAATCCAAAAACAGCAACAAACAAAGAAATAAAAATGAAATATAAAAAACGTTAAATCACAACATGCTTTGCAAGTGTCTGGAGGTGAGACAGCACTAAGCATGCAGATGAAACTGATGAGGCAATTTATCCCTTACACGTAATACCAAGAGTAATTCAATCAGTTTCCTAATGCAGTTAATAATAATAATAATAATAATAATAATAATAATAATAATAATAATAATACGAAAGATAAATATCTTATTAATTAGCGTACATTATGAACATGACATTGTATTTGTTGGAGTAATTGATGTATACCTCGGCATGATCCGAAATTTATAATTAATCATTTAATGTTAATACAAATTGCTTCAGAAAGGAAATATGGCAGTGTCGCGAAAGGCGTAGTACGATGAAATAGTGAGCATCGTACTTCAGGAAATTGACCCTTTCACGGCAGATAATTCCTGCTGCCCAATTACTGGGGACGGTCTTCATGAAAAATTTCCTTCAGTCAGTCATGAACCTGTTTTCTCTTAAAATATTCCAAAAATATAAACAATTAGATTCCTCCATAAACTTATATCTGAAGTATATCTAATTTATGGAAAGGAAGTGATAGTGATGGCAAAGCTATTCATAAAATGTTGCTCTTACCAGTGTTTGATGTTGCTGTTGTAGTGTTATTTTTAGACGTATTGCATGTCGAGGAAGTCAAATAGCACATTTTCATCACACCATCCCACACAAGATTGGAGGGACAAGGCACGATGTACCTATATCCATCAGCGCAAATCATATACTGGTGACAATCTGAACAATATTGATAGTTTCCATTGATTTTGCCGACACAGGAGTCATCACAACCTTACAAATGAATAAGATGCTCATGTAGTTATCTTACGTTACGACTAAGCTAGTTTTGGTCCCATGGTTTCCATTAGGAAACACCAATCATTTTATACAAAAAGTTTGACGACCCTAGATAATTTGTGAAGAGGTCGAACTGCTATTTTTAAACATCTATGTTTTCTCATTGGGAATTAAAAGAACGTGACGCATTCCGCTAACAAGTTTCTGCTTGACTCTGTCTTGAACCTCCTTTTCACTTACTACATTTTAAAGTCCTCCATAAACATGAAACAACATGACATAAAACAATTTAGTAATATGTATTTATTAATTTCTCCTCTGTGTTTTGTCTATTCGTTGTGATAAACAGTTTGATTTATTTATAGCTGTATGTATTGATGGATGGATAGACGGATAGATCGGCTAGAAGAACCAGGATGGTGAGGTTATTATCCGTAGTGTGGCAGTGAAGCCATTTCAACCGACAGTGTATCTGTTTCATGACCGGAATTGTTGAATAGGGACGCGTACGTCTGGAGAAAGATGAGGAATTATAACGTAAATTCTTAACTCCTCAATAAGGACCATTACTTTGTGTAATGTAGACATGTGAACCGTATTTTATGTTCATTGCATTATATGGTTGTGTAAACCATAATTAATAAACCTTGCGGCATATGGTTGTGTGAAAAAAAAAACTTATTTTCATTGGCATCATATGGTTGTGTGAACCATACTTATTGCATTTTGTGTCATATGATTATGTGAATCATACTCTTGTTTATTTATTTGTATCTTATGATTCTGTACATGGTATTCTTTCATTCGGAATAGTGTGGATGGAAGAACCATACTCATATTTGTTATATATATATATATATATATATATATATATATATATATATATATATATATATATATATATATATATATATATATATATATATGAATCGGTAATACTTTTAATATGGTAATCGTATATAACATGTAGTGGGTGGGTCTGCGAGTCAATTTGCGTATGTGTTGTAGTGAACATTTACTTTCATAAACGTTCATACCATCAGATTGTGTTGCGTCATCATTCAATCCAAGCATCCATTCAGTTTGAAAGCTGTTACAATTTACCTTTATGAGAGCGTTTTTCTTTTTGTTCGCTCTTTAATGTTCATATGAAAAAGCAGCCAAGGTCAAAAGTTACACAGTATCTTACCAGCTACAATGCACATCTATGCCAGAGATATTTTCGAATTCATACCGGAGAAGGTAATACTGTTGGGTTACACATTCGTTATATAGATACGTATATACAATGATTCCATGTTATGCATAATGGAGAACCTATTAGGAAGCTAACATTTGTCAATGATTGTAGGTTAAACTTTAGATTAATATTTAAAAACATGTTTACATATCATCTTGACCTTTAACGGACGTAGAAAGAGAATCTGTTTACGAATTTGATGCGAAAATAAACTATATCTTGGTCATCATAATCCGCGTAAGGTTTTCTATCAGGCTTGGGTTCAAACAACGTATTCATTCCAATCTTAATATCAGCCTTCTATATGTGATCAGTGATAATTAGAGAGAAACTACGTATTCTAGAACTCTCTTTCTGGGTTATTTGGAATTTATTCCAGGACGGTTGGCACATCAGCTAAAACATCCTTTTAGGCAAATCAGCATATTCAAGGTTGGAATTCATTATACGTTATACGTTTGGACCTGTGGTATGACTTTCATAATTATTTGAGATTAAAATCGAAATAACTCAAGTTCGCATTAAACTGTCATAGCGACTTATTAATGTTAACGTTTAACCTCAACCTGAAAATGGTCAAAAAGCCTAACCAACGAAGAATCAGATTTGACCTTGAAAAATTGAAAGATCCAAAAGTCGCAGAAGCCTTCCAAGCAATGATAGGTGGTAAATTTGCACCTTTGGTAACCCTGGATAGCCAAGACACCGACATATTGTACTCAACTACCATATTCAGCACAGTTTTAACTAACACAGCTAGCGCGATCATTGGCAAATATCGTCGAACAAAGAAACCTTGGATCACAACATATGTCCTTGAATTATGCGACAAAAAAAGAGAACTGGAAAAGGGAAAAGAGATCATAAAGGAGCTAGAAAATACAGAGAGATAAACAATATGATCAGGAAAATCATGCAAAAAGCAAAGGATTCCTGGATAGAAAGACCGTGCTACAAAATCGAAGACAGTCTGAGTAGATATGACTGCAAAATGGCATACCATCTGGTGAAAGATCTCACAACCCATAAACAAAGGAAAACTACCACCATCCAAGATAAAATAAGGAAAATGCCTCTAGCGATGGACAGAATTCTGATCAGAACTGTACAATGATAAGACCCAAGGAGATCCAGCAATACTAAATTGACCTCAGGCAGACGAAGTTGATGACAACTCCATTATTCGTGAAGATGTAAAAATTGCACTTAGATAACTAAAGAATGGAAAGTCAGCCGGCATTGACAACCTACCAGCAGAGCTCATTCAAGCAGGAGGAGAAGAGATAGTCACAGTCCTAACAACAATCAGCAACAAGATAAGGCAGACAGGAAAATGGCCCACCACATGGACTCAATCCTTAGTCATCGTTCTCCCCAAGAAACGAAAGATGCATCTATGCCAAAACTACAGAACCATCAGTGTGAAAAGTCACCCGAGCAAAACCATGCTGAAGATACTTCTCAACAGACTAACGCTCAAGCAGAGAAAATTGTTGTTGAAGAGCAGGCAGGCTTCCGAAGGAGCATTACAGAAAAAAAATCTTCAATCACAGACTCCTTTGCGAGAAATATCTTAAACATCAGCATAATCTATATCATGTGTTTATAGATTTCAATAAGGCCTTTGATAGGGTTGGCATGCAGCCTTATGGGCAACTATGAGGAAGTACTACATCAGCTCAAACCTTTTTGCAGGTTGTTGAGGACCTCTATGACAAACCCACCAGTGCTGTCCTCATCAATGGCAGCAGAGGAGATTGGTAACGAACAACAGTTGCAGTCAGACAGGGATGTATACTCTCACCTACACTCTTCAACATTTTCCTGGAAAGGATCATGGCGGATGCCTTGGATGACCACAAGGGCACTATCAACATCGGAAGAAGAACAATCACCAACCATCGCTTTGCAGATGATATTGATGGTTTAGCAGGAGATGAGAAAGAACTGGCCGACTTGGTTGATCGCATTGACACAACCTCCACTGCATACAGGATGGAGATTAGCGCCGATAAACCAAACTGATGACAAACAACACCAATGGCATCAGTGCATAAATAAAGGTCAGTTGACAGAAGCTGGAAAGAGTCACAAGCTTCAAGTACTTGATATCAATTATAACAGATGAGCGCTCCAAAGGAGAACTACTTTGCAGGATTGCCAAGACAAGAGCAGCAATAACAAGTTTGAGAGCAATATAGAACGATGCCAACATTACGTTTGGGTCCAAAATAAGACTGATGTGCTCAATTGTCATATTCGTCTTTCTGTATGCTTGTGAAACATGGACGCTTACATCAGATCTACAAAGAAGGATGCAAACCTTCGAAATGAGCTGCTACCGCAAGACCCTGGGCATCTGATACATTGACTATGTGACCAACAAAGGCCACAACAGGATCAAACGAGCCATCGGATCCTATGGAAACCTCTTGACCACTTTGAAAATATGGAAATTGAAGTCGCACGGTCATGTCTCAAGATCATCTGGACCGGCAAAACAATATTGCAAGGCACGGTGCGAGAGTGCAGAATATGAGGCAGACAGAACATGAGGTGGGAAGACAACATTAAGAACTGGACAGGCGTTGGATTTGGAGATTCCCAGAGGGCAGTAGAGAACAGGAGAAATAGAGAATGTTGGTTGCAAGGTCAACTGTGGTGCCCTAACGACCTCTTGGATTAATGGGCTGATGATGATAATGATGATGATCATGATGATGATTATGATGATGTGTAATTTAGAACAAAAACCACTTTTTCACTTTTACTAAAGCTGTTGTTATATGTTTGCAAAATTACCTCCTTTTGAATACCATACAATCGTAGCACATTTACGGTAGCATTTTCTACCCGATAATATTGATGGCCATTATTCCATGTCAACATACGTACCTGCGTATATACATACATACAAACATACATGCATACATACATACATACATACATACATACATACATACATACATACATACCGTGCATTGTATCACGACAGAAATTTGGTTTGATGCTTAGCACAGAAATTGAAAGAATGAATCTCACAAAAATGTAATGATTGTTCATGAACCCTTAATGCGAATCTACAGTGGATCAATACTGTTTATATATTAAATAGTTCCACTAATTTGTAATATTAAATTCGCCTCAAATTTAGACAGTACAAGCTGTAATTTTTAAAAATAAAAAGGGTCAGTCTCAAATAGTTTCAATAATATCGTTAAACGTCATATTCATTTCATTTAAGTTACATATGATATTATACTGAAATATGGACATCCTTTTTATTTATAAATTTTCATTGAATAAATTTAGCAATGTGAAATCCATACGGTTTCTAATTCAGTCATTATATTTTATTTGCTTTAGCGTAATCGCCGCATGTCTCAAAATCTATGTATCTTGCGCAGGTATCATTTTATGGATAGAACAATATGTATGTATATGTGTTTAGCTAAGTGTAAGCGGGCATCAACCTGCCTATCAATTTATCTATAATTCTATCACTAACCTTGAAGAGATATGAAAATTGACATAAGAAATGTTACTTTTTAAAATACGTCTTTGTATATTTTCTCTGGTAATGTAAACACTTGATAGGGAAAGCTAAATAAATATCTGATCTAACGTTAAAATAAAACAAGAAATATAAATATCGTTCAATGACAACTTATTTTACAATTATCTAGAGAATACAAAACATAACGAGTGCCAGTGAAAGATTGATGACAATGAATGCCTTACCCGTAGTAATGGATATAGCTGCTGCCTTTGTTGTTAGTGTTGAAAGTTTCGGTTTTGTTGCATCAGTTCTCTCGAAAACGTCTGAATAATGATAATAATAATTATAATATTAATAACAATAATAATTTTAAAAAAATTATTAATAACAATAACTTAATGACATTTACTTTTCTAATACTACTACTACTAATAATAATAATAAAAGTAATAAGAATAATAATAATGGTAATAATAAGAATGCTAATGCTGATAAATCAGAGTTTTATCTTATATATTATCGCACGTTAAGAAGGTGAAATTGTTGATTTGAAGGAAAAGATGCATAGCTCGGCATAATCTGACCAATCATTGTCACTAATCAAATATTAATAAAAGTTGCTACAGAACATAAATATTCTTGCCGCAAAAAGGAGTTGCATTCGGCAAGAGCAAGTTCATTGAGTGAATATCGAACATCTCCTGCAATTGCCCTTACATCCCGTTGACCAACTGCAGTCTACGGTCTTCACAACAAGTGGGGCATCATCCATTAGTTATCGAGTCTATTTAGGCAATGCAACCAACACAGAAGTGTAAGGTATGAGACACTTGTTGTAGTTGTTGTTGTAGAGTCTATCGCCATTTTGTCAGCACAAGATAGGATATACATGGCGGCCAGTATAAATGGTGGAGGCATAACCCGGGAAAACCCCGAAAAGAACCACCGACTTTGCCAACATAGTTTACAAGAATGTTATCAGTGAGATATCATGATCAGTGCCGAAGAAATATTTGAGGCAATTAATACTTTACCCGTGTCAGTGCTGATCAAAAAGTTGAGGCTATTAAACTCTTACCCGTAGTAGCCGATGGCGTTTCTGTGGTTGTTGTTGAAGCTGAGGTTGTACTTTCAGGCCTCTCTGCATCAGTTTTCACAGACAGATCTGAATAAACGATAATATTGTACAATAATAATACAACATCACTTATATTTCATTTTGATTCTCGCAAATTATGAATACGAGATTGTAGGTTTGGAGTAAATGTTGTTAGCATGGCATAGTCTCAGGAATTCTGATCACTTCCATAATGTTTAGATCAACACTGAGATAGCACTAACAGTGCCGATTAAATGTTTGAGGCAATTAATCCCTTACCATAGTATCCGATTATGCTTCAAAATATTGCCAGATTAATTTACATGACGTTTAAAACAACAAATCCAAAATCTCACTCACTTGAATGGTTTTTGTTTCAACAAAACCATCACTGACCATGCATTCAACACATGCACATAATATATTGATGCCGAAACTGTTGCTATTATGCTCAAATTATGAAATATTTGTTTTAACTTTCTAAAACCTTCCTAGTGAATCCTGATGTACCTTGTGCGATTATTTATATTGCGTACAAAGTTATCGAATTCTTTTGATCCCTGCGCATGTTAAGTTTATAGAAATGTACATTTAGAAGTGTGCAAACAGTTTGTTGCAAACATAAAATACACTCCCAAGTCATGTAATAAATTTGTAACTCTGCTAGAGTATGCATCACATGAAGAAATATAATATATCTTTATCGTAGCAACGCTTTTCATTCTGTTTGCCATTTAATGTGTATATGCAAAAGCAGTACAGGCTAAATATGAGACAGTATTTTACCAGCTACAATGAACATGTGTACCAGAAATCTTCACGAACTCATACCATTCGTTTTATATACATATATATACATTTACAACATCATTCAATTTTATCGATAATGGCGATTTGTGAAGAAACTATTATGGAGCTAACATTTGTCAGTGATTGTAAGTTAAACTTTAGGTCAATATTGATGTACATGTTTACATATCATATTGACCTTCAATGGATGTAGAACGTGAACCTGTTTACGAATTGGATTCGAAAATAATTCAATAAAAATATTCATTCTCTTGATACCGAAACTGTTGCTTTTATGTTAAACCTATGAAATATTTGTACTAACATTCCAAATCATTCCGGGTGAATCACGATGTATCTGTAGCTATTATTTATATTGCATACAGTTTTCAAATTATTTTGATCCCTGAACTTCTTGAATTTGTACAAACGTACACATAGAAGTGTGCAAACGTTGAAATGTCATCATGTGTTGCAAGTATTTTGAAAGTGATAAAACATTACTAGTGCCGGGGAACGTTTCGTGGAAATCCATCCCAAACCAGTAGTAGGGGATATTTTATATCTTGTTGTTGTTGTCACAGTTGAAATTGTATTCATTTTTCTATTAGATATTTTAGTGTGTTCTGAATAATAATAATAATAATAATAATAATAATAATAATAATAATGGTAATAATAATAACGCATAAGATCTATATCTTATAAATAACCGCATATTTGGAAGGTGAGATTCTTTGTTTCGAGTAAGACGTGCATAGCTCGGTATGACGATTTATGATCACTAATCAAATGGGAATAAAACTGGCTACTAACAGAACGGTGGCCTTGTCATAATGGAGATGCACTGGACAATGTTAAGCTCTTCCAGTGAACATCGGCCATCTACAGCAATGACCCTTTCTTCCAGCTTCTCAATTGCAGGTCACGTCTCCCAAGAATTCACGAAAATTTTTAAATAGATGTATCCACCTCAGTATTGTAAGATATGAGAGAGATTTGCATCGGTAAACATTGTCTATGTTGCCAGTGAACAACATTATTAGTAGCAGCAATTAGAATGACCTGACCAATTTCGTTACAATAAGTGCATTTAGTAACAGATAATTGTTTCTGATCAGTCCTATCAGACGTTGGTTTCTTATTAGTTGAACTAGTTGAAATTTTAGCTACTTTCTTGAGACTGTTTTTGGCTTGCTTCTAACCGTCCGCTGAGAGGAAGACTTACTGACAAATGAACATAATGTGTGCCAATATTCGTCAGCTGTACGAACAACGTCTTCATCAAGGAATAATTCGACGTCAAATTTTTCAGTCCCTTACATGTCGTTATTTTAGTTCAACCATCTCTCAACAAATTCACATTATCGCTTGATATCGAAACTGTTCATTTGAAATTAAAATGATGAAATATATATATATATATATATATATATTACCTTTCTGCAAACGTCCGAACTAATCAGGTTGTACCGTGAGTAAAATCTTTAATATATCGTAATCTCTGCTGAACCCATGTTGCACTGAAGCCAGCGTATGCCAGAAGTCTTCTTGAACCCATACAAGAGACGTTAATAGTTTAAAGTTTCACATCCTTGTTGTATGTATATAGTAATTGGCTTGTACCCATTAATGTAGACTTTAAGTGTGATTTATAAAGAAAAACAAGGATCAAGAAATGGAACTTGTTCACTAATTTGATGGGGAAAATATCCCATATGCTGGTCATATTATCTTCTCTTAGTTTTTAAATAAGGTTTCTTTTCAAAATAAAATATTCATTACTCTCTGGAAACAGCCTTTTTGTTCTAATAATTTATACCTTGAAAGCAATTATTTATTCAAATCATTTATTTTCTTTCCAGAGGCCTCGTTAAATTTTGGATTAAAACCCTCGTTTCTGATTATTGTAAACATTATTTCAAGAAGACAATCTGGGATGCATCAAGACATTTGGCATATCAGCTCAATCAAGGCTATGGTACATCCACACATTCGAGATTGAAATTTATTAAAAACACCAGATGCATTTGAACAGATGCAATTCAACATATTATATACATTTTAGGATTATTTGCGATTTAATTCACAATACAAAAGTTCATTCTAAATTTTCATTTTATAATTTAAAATAATATACTTTCGCTGAATCTTAATAAACAAATCAGTTTTGATTTTAATGTTACTAAAATTAAAGCCATACATTTCTAGCACATCTATGATAATGTTTTGTACCCGAAAAATTTTACAGGCATGATTGCATACATATATAATACTTACATGCGTATATACATACATATTTACCTACCTGTCTACATACATACATACATACATACATACATACATACATACATACATACATACATACATACAGACATTTTTCGAATCGAATGGATGCATATAAAACCTTTCCACTTTTTTTGTCAAGCTGTCATTTACCGGCTGAAGGAAAGTGTAACTCAGTTAGATTCTATACCATCATCAAAGGTACTGTTCAGAATGTGAAACATACATATCATGTTGGAATGTAAGATAGACATTCTCGTAATTTATACATTAACATTGAATCAGGTTAATAATGTGAACTACATTTAGATTCAGATTGTGCTCTAACATTTAATGAGCTTTAACATAGTTACATCAGCCCTCATAATCAATGTATTTCATCATGTTTTGCATGTATGCATTTATGAATACATATATATGAATTTGTATGTTTAGGTTGGTAGTCAGGAAATGCAATGCAGGCATCAGTCTCCGTAACTATTTATCCACCTTTCGATCACTTTCCATGGACAGATCCATATTTTGTTTTAAATATATCTTTGTCTCTCTTGTCTGATAAAGTAAAGACTCCATAAGAAAAGCTAGCTAAATTTCTGATCAAAGGTTACAATACAAAACCCGTTGATTGCTAACCTATCTTACCATATTTAAGAAGCGGAGGAGGACTATGCTTGCCGGTGAAAATTTGGAGGCAGTTAATCCCTAAGAATTGAAAGATATGACAGAGGAATACATCCGTAAACATTGTCTCTTTTGGCCATGAAAGCACATTACTAGTGCCAGCAAGAAGTTGTAACAGTTACTGTTTTTCCTGCTTCTTCCGTTGTACATTCTGACATCGTTGTATCATTTTCTACAGAAAGATCTGAAGGATAATCACACTGAAATTAATGTCTTACATATCATTGTGATCCAGGGGGATTAGTGTTAATTTAGCATACGTCTGATCAGTCAGATCATAATTATTTTCTTAATTTTCATACGTGGTTATGCAATAATCAATTAAAGACAGTTAAAAGATAAATATGATACTGTATTAAGTGCAATTCATCTCAAGATGATTGTATGTTCGTATCAATAAAGATATATGAATGTGCATGTGTTTAGTTTGGGAGTCAGTCAATGCAATTCGATCACAAATCTAAATCTATCCATTTCGCCATATTTTTTTATACCATTCCAAGGAGAGATTGGAAACCTATAAACAGAAACAATGCTTTCTCAAACACGAGTGGCCCGAATGTCAGTGCAGTCTAAAGAGTTAGCCTCTTTCGATCGCAGTCATCGAACTGTCCGGGTGGGTTAAAGTCTCCGGTTCGGCCGATAATAGTACGTGACAAGGCGGTTTTCTGTGATTCTTCCTCAAACATTTAAACTGACCGCAGTGTATAGCCTCTCTTGAGCTGAAAAATCGCGTTTAATTCAAAAACAGCAGCAAACAAAGACATAAAAATGAAATATAAAGGACGTTAAATGACAACACCCTTTGCAAGTGTCTTGAGGTGACACAGCTCTACGGGTGCAGATGAAACTGATGAGGCAATTAATCCCTTAAAAATAATAGAAGAAGTCATTGAATCAGTTTCCTAATGCAGTGAATAATAATAATAATAATAATAATAATAATAATAATAATAATAATACGAAAGATAAATACCTTATTAATTATTGTACATTATGAACATGACATTGTATTTATTGGAGTGATTGATGTATACCTCGGCATGATCACAATATTTATGATTAATCATTTAATGTTAATACAAATTGTATCAGAAACGAAATATGGTAGTGTGGCGAAAGGCGTAGTATGAAGATATAGTGAGCATCGTACTTTAGGAAATTGACCCTTTCACAGCAGATAATTCGTGCTGTCCAATTACGGGATACGGTCTTCATGAAAAACTTCATTTAGTAACTCATAAACCTGTTTTCTCTTAAAATATTCCAAAAATATAAACAATCAGAGTCCTCCATAAATTTCTATCTGAAGTATATCTAATTTATGGAAAGGAAGTGATAGTGATGGCAAAGCTATTCATAAAATGTTGCTCTTACCAGTGTTTGATGTTGCTGTTGTAGTGTTATTTTTAGACGTATTGCATGTCGAGGACGTCAAATAGCACATTTTCGTCACACCATCCCACACAAGATTGGAGGGACAAGGCACGATGTACCTGTATCCATCAGCGCAAATCATATACTGGTGACAATCTGAACAATATTGATAGTTTCCACTGATTTTGCCGACACAGGAGTCATCACAACCTTAAATATGAATAAGATGCTGATGTAGTTATGTTACGTTGCGACTCAACTAGTTTTGGTCCCATAGTTCCCATTAGAAAACACCAATCATTTTATATACAAAGTTTGACGACCCTAGATAATTTGTGAAGAGGTCGAACTGCTATTTTTAAACATCTATGTTTTCTCATTGGGAATTAAAACAACGTGAAGCATTCTGTAAGTCAGTTTCTCCTTGACTCTGTCTTCAACCTCCTTTTCACTTACCTCATTTTAAAGATATGAAAAGTTAGATTCCTCCATAAACATGAAACAACATGACATGAAACAATATAGTATTATGTATTTATGGATTTCTCTCCTGTGTTTTGTCTATTCGTTGTTATAACCAGCTTGATTTATTTATAGCTGTATGTATTGATGGATGGATAGACGGATAGATCGGCTAGAAGAACCAGGATGGTGAGGCTATTATCCGTAGTGTGGCAGTGAAGCCATTTCAACCGACAGTGTATGTGTTTCATGACCGGAATTGTTGAATAGGGACCCGAAAGTATGGAGAAGGACGAGGAATTATGACGTAAATTCTCAACTGCTCAATAAGGACCATTACTTTGTGTAATGTAGACATGTGAACCGTATTTTATTTTCACTGCATTATATGGTTGTGCGAACCATTATTCATATACTTTGCGGCATATGGTTGTGTGAAAAACATTTATTTTCATTGGCATCATATGGTTGTGTGAACCATACTTATTGCATTTTGTGCCATATGTTTATATGAATCATACTCTTGTTTATTTATTTGTATCTTATCAATCTGTACATTGTATTCTTTCATTGGGAATAGTGTGGATGGAAGAACCATACTCATATTTGTCTTATACATATATGAATCGGTAATACTTTTAATATGGTAATCGTATATTACATATAGTGGATGGGTCTGCGAGTCAATTTGCGTATGTGTTGTACTGAACATTTACTTTCATAAACGTTCAAACCATCACATTGTGTTGCGTCATCATTCAATCCAAGCATCCATTCAGTTTGAATGCTGTTACAATTTACCTTTATGAGAGCGATTTTCTTTTTGTTCGCACTTTAATGTTCATATGTAAATGCAGTCCAGGTAAAAAGTGACACAGTATCTTACCAGCTACAATGCACACCTGTGCCAGAAATGTTCTCTAATTCATACCGGAGAAGGTAATACTGTTGGGTTACACATTCGTTATATACATACATATATACAATGATTTCATTTTATCCATCATGGAGAACCTATTAGGAAGCTAACATTTGTCAATGATTGTAGGTTAAATTTAAGGTTAATATTTAAAAACATGTTTACATATCATCTTGACCTTTAACGGACGTAGAAAGAGAACCTGTTTACGAATTTGATGCGACAATAAACTATATCTTCGTCATTATAATCCGCGTAAGGTTTTCTATCAGGCTTGGGTTCAAGAAACGTATTCATTCTAATCTTAATATCAGCCTTCTATATGTGATCAGTGATAATTAGAGAGAAACTACGTATTCAAGAACTCTCTTTCTGGGTTATTTGGAATTTATTCGAGGACGGTTGACACATCAGCTAAAACAACCTTTCAGGCAAATCAGCATATCAATGGCTGGAATTCATTATACATTATTGGTCTGGACCTGTACTATAACTTTCATAATTATTCGAGATTAAAATCGAAATACCTCAAGTTCGCATTAAACTTTCCTTGTGACTTGCTAATGTTAACGTTTCACTGCACCTGAAAATGGTCAAAAAGCCTAACCAACGAAGAATCAGATTTGACCTTGAAAATTGAAAGATCCAAAAGTCGCAGAAGCCTTCCAAGCAATGATAAGTGGTAAATTTGCACCTTGGTAACCCTGGATAGCCAAGACACCGACACAGAGTACTCAACAACCACATTCAACACAGTTTTGACTAACACAGCTAGCGCGATCATTTGCAAATATGGTCGAACAAAGATACCTTGGATCACAACATATGTCCTTGAATTATGCGACAAAAAAGAGAACTGGAAAAGGGAAAAGAGATCATAAAGGAGCTAGAAAATACAGAGAGATAAACAATATGATCAGGAAAATCATGAAAAAAGCAAAGGATTCCTGGATAGAAAGACCGTGCTACAAAATCGAAGACAATCTGAGTAGATATGGTTGCAAAATGGTATACCATCTGGTGAAAGATCTCACAACCCATAAACAAAGGAAAACTACCACCATCCAAGATAAAATAAGGAAAATGCCTCTAGCGATGGACTGAATACTGCTCAGAACTGTACAATGATAAGACCCAAGGAGATCCAGCAATACTAAATTGACCTCAGGCAGAAGAAATTGATGACAACCCCATTATTCGTGAAGATGTAAAAATTGCACTTAGGTAACTAAAGAATGGAAAATCAGCCGGCATTGACAACCTACCAGCAGAGCTCATTCAAGCAGGAGGAGAAGAGATAGTCACAGTCCTAACAACAATCAGCAACACGATAAGGCAGACAGGAAAATGGCCCACCACATGGACTCAATCCTTAGTCATCGTTCTCCCCAAGAAATGAAACATACATCTATGCCAAAACTACAGAACCATCAGTGTGAAAAGTCACCTGAGCAAAACCATGCTGAAGATAATTCTCAACAGACTAACGCCTCAAGCAGAGGAAGTTGTTGCTGAAGAGCAGGCAGGCTTCCGAAGGAGCACCACAGAAAAAAGTCTTCAATGTCAGACTCCTTTCCGAGAAATATTTTCAGCATCAGCATAATCTATACCATGTTTTAATAGATTTCAAAAAGGAATTTGAAAGGGTTGGCATGCAGCCTTATGGGCAACTATGAGGAAGTACTACATCAGCTCAAACCTTTTGCAGGTTATTGGGCACCTCTGTGACAAAGCCACCAGTGTTGTCCTCATCAATGGCAACAGAGGAGATTGGTAACGAACAACAGTTGCAGTCAGACAGGGATGTATACTCTCACCTACACTCTTCAACATTTTCCTGGAAAGGATCATGGCGGATGCCTTGGATGACCATAAGGGCACTATCAACATCGGAAGAAGAACAATCACCAACCATCGCTTTGCAGATGATATTGATGGTTTAGCAGGAGATGAGAAAGAACTGGCCGACTTGGTTGATCGCATTGACACAACCTCCACTGCATACAGGATGGAGATTAGCGCCGATAAACCAAACTGATGACAAACAACACCAATGGCATCAGTGCATAAATAAAGGTCAGTTGACAGAAGCTGGAAAGTGTCACAAGCTTCAAGTACTTAGTATCAATTATAACAGATGAGGGCTCCAAAGCAGAACTATTTTACAGGATTGCCCAGACAAGAACAGCAATAACAAGTTTGAGAGCAATATAGAACGATGCCAACATTACGTTTGGGTCCAAAATAAGACTGATGCGCTCAATTGTCATATTCGTCTTTCTGTATGCTTGTGAAACATGGACGCTTACATCAGATCTACAAAGAAGGATGCAAACCTTCGAAATGAGATGCTACCGCAAGACCTTGGGCATCTGATATATTGACTATGTAACCAACCAAGTCCACAACATCAAACGAGCCATCGAATCCTATGGAAACCTCTTGAATACTATGAAAAAATGGAAATTGAAGTCGTACGGTCATGTCTCATGATCATCTGGACCGGCAAAAAAATATTGCAAGGCACGGTGCGAGAATGCAGAATAAGAGGCAGACAGAACATGAGGTGGAAGACAACACTAAGAACTGGACAGGAATTGGATTTGGAGATTACCAGAGGGCAGTAGAGAACAGGAAAAATGGAGAATGTTGGTAGCAAAGTCAACTGTGGTGCCCCAACGACGTCTTGAGTTAATGGATTGATCATGTTGATAATGATGATGATGATGATGATGATGATGATGATGATGATGATGTGTAATTTAGAACAAAAACCACTTGTTCACTTTTACTAAAGCTGTAGTTATATGTTTGCAAAATTACCTCCTTTTTAATGCCATAGAATCGTAGCACATTTACTTTAGCATTTTCTTCCCGACAATATTGATGGGCATTCTTCCATGTCAACATATGTACATGCGTATATACATACATACAAACATACATACATACATACATATTATATATTAAATAGTTCCACTAATTTGTAATATTAAAGTCGCCTTAATTTAGACAGTACAAGCTGTAAGTTTTTAAAAATAAATATCGTCACTTTCAAATAGTTTCAATAATATCGTTAAACGTCATATTCATTTTATTTAAGTTACATATGATATTATACTGAAATATGGACATCCTTTTTATTTATAAATTTTCATTGAATAAATTTAGCAATGTGAAATCCATACGGTTTCTAATTCAGTCATTATATTTTATTTGCTTTAGCGTAATCGCCGCATGTCTCAAAATCTATGTATCTCGCGCAGGTATCATTTTATGGATAGAACAATATGTATGTGTATGTGTTTAGCTAAGTGTAAGCGGGCATCAACCTGCCTATCAGTTTATCTATACTTCTATCACTAACCTTGAACAGATATGAAACTTGACATAAGAAATGTTACTTTTTAAAACATGCCTTTGTATATTGTCTCTGGTAGTGTAAACATTTCATAGGGAAAGCTACATAAATATCCGATCTAACGTTAAAATAAAACAAGAAATATAAATATCGTTCAATGACAACTTATTTTACAATTATCTAGAGAATACAAAACATAACGAGTGCCAGTGAAAGATTGATGACAATGAATGCTTTACCCGTAGTAACGGATATAACTGCTGCCTTTGTTGTTAGTGTTGAAAGTTTCGGTTTTGTTGCATCAGTTCTCTCGAAAACGTCTGAATAATGATAATAATAATTATAATATTAATAACAATAATAATAATAAAATTATTAATAATAATAACTTAATAACATTCACTTTCTAATACCGCTACACTACTAATAATAATAATAATAAAAATAATATCAATAGTAATAATGATAATAATAAGAATGCTAATGCTGATAAATCAGAGTTTTATCTTATATATTATCGCACGTTAAGAAGGTGAAATTGTTGATTTGAAGGAAAAGATGCATAGCTCGGCATAATCTGACCAATCATTGTCACTAATCAAATGGTAATAAAAATTGCTAGAGAACATAAATATTCTTGTCGCGAATGGAGTTGCATTGGAAAAGAGCAGGATCACTCAGTGAATATCGAACATCTCCTGCAATTGCCCTTACATCCCGTTGACCAACTGCAGTCTACGGTCTTCACAACAAGTGGGGCATCATCCATCAATTATCGAATCTATTTATGCAATGCCACCATCACAGAAGTGTAAGGTATGAGACACTTGTTGTAGTTGTTGTTGTAGAGTTTATCGCCATTTTGTTAGCACAAGATAGGATATACATGGCCGCCAGTATAAATGGTGGAGGCATAACCCAGGAAAACCCCGAAAAGTACCACCGACTTTGCCAACATAGTTTACAAGAATGTTATCAGTGAGATATCATGATCAGTGCCGACGAAATCTTTGAGGCAATTGATACCCTACACGTGTCAGTGCTGATCAAAATGTTGAGGCTATTAAACTCTTACCCGTAGTAGCCGATGGCGTTTCTGTGGTTGTTGTTGAAGCAGAGGTTGTGCTTTCAGGCCTCTCTGCATCAGATTTCTCAGACAGATCTGAGTAAACGATAATATTGTACAATAATAATACAACATCACTTATATTTCATTTTGATTCTCGCAAATTATGAATACGAGATTGTAGGTTTGGAGTAAATGTTGTTAGCATGGCATAGTCTGAGGAATTCTGAACACTTCCCTAATGTTTAGATCAACACTGAGATAGCACTAACAGTGCCTACTAAATGTTTGAGGCAATTAATCCCTTACCGTAGCATCCGATTGTGATTTAGCGGTTGTTGCTACTCCTACCGTTCTTGTTTCAGGCATGAATGTATGAGTTTCTTCACAAAGTTCTAGGTAAACAATAATATCATAATAAAAAAACAACATCGCTTGTATTTCATTTGACTTCTCGCACATTTTGACAATGAAGGTTTCGAGTAAACGTGCATAGATCTGCGTGATCTGAGGAATTCTGATCACTTCCCTAATGTATAACTCACCACTGAACATCATCTGTAAATCATCGCTTCCTTCAACATATTGCCAGATTAATATACATGACGTTTAAAACAACAAATCCAAACTCTCACTCACTTGAATGATTTTTGTTTCAACAAAACCATCACTGACCATGCATTCAACACATGCACATAATATATTGATACCGAAACTGTTGCTATTATGCTCAAATTATGAAATATTTGTTTTAACTTTCTAAAACCTTCCTAGTGAATCCTGATGTACCTTGTGCGATTATTTATATTGCGTACAAAGTTATCGAATTATTTTGATCCCTGCGCATGTTAAGTTTATATAAATGTACATTTAGAAGTGTGTAAACAGTTTGTTGTAAAAATAACATACACTCTCAAGTCATGTAATAAATTTGTAACTCTCCTAGAGTATGCATCAGATGAATAAATATATCTTTATCGTAGCAACGCTTTTCATTTTGTTTGCCATTTATTGTGTATATGCAAAACAAACGCAGTACAGGCTACACATGAGACAGTATTTTACCAGCTACAATGCACATGTGTACCAGAAATCTTCTCGAACTCATACCATTCGTTTTACATATATATATATATATATATATATATATATATATATATATATATATATACATTTACAACATCACTCAATTTTATCGATAATAGCGATTTGTGAAGAGACTATTATGGAGCTAACATTTGTCAGTGATTGTAAGTTAAACTTTAGGTCAATATTGATGTACATGTTTACATATCATATTGCCCTTCAATGGATGAAGAACGTGAACCTGTTTACGAATTGGATTCAAAAATAATCCAATAAATATATTCATTCTCTTGATACCGAAACTGTTGCTTTTATGTTAAACCTATGAAATATTTGTATTAACATTCCAAATCATTCCGGGTGAATCACAATGTATCTGTAGCCATTATTTATATTGCATACAGTTTTCAAATTATTTTGATCCCTGCGCTTGTTGAATTTGTACAAACGTACACTTAGAAGTGTGCATAGACTTTGTTGTAAACATGAAAAACACTGAAATATTTCAATAAATTTGTAACTCGGCTAGAGTAGATGGCATGTTGAGAAATTTAAGTAATCTTTACCAGAGCATCGTTTTTATTTTTGATAGCTATTTGATGTCTATATTCAAAGGCAGTTCTGGCCAAATATCAGACAGTATCTATCCAGCTACAATACACATTTGTACCATAACTGTTCACGAATTCATACCCGAGAAGGTAATACTGTCGTGTTACACATTCGTTATATACATTTATCTACAATAGGATTCAAGTTTATCGATAATGTAGATTTGTTAAGAACCTATTATGGAGCTCACATTTGTCAATGATTGTAGGTTAAACGTTTGAATAATATTTATAAACATGTTTACATATCATCTTGACTTCAAACGGATGTAGAAAGAGAACCTGTTTATGCATTAGATCCAAAAATAATCCATATCTTGGTCATCATGATCCATCTAAGGTTTTGCACCAGGTTTGTGCCCAAGGAACGGATTCATTCTAATCTTAACCTCAGCCTTTTAGTTGTCATTAGATAGAATTTCAGAGGAACTGATTATTCAGACTATTGATTGGATTTAAGTAGCGCCCGTTGACATTTTAGTTTAAATCGTTCTTTTCTGTTATTTCTAATTTATTCCAGGACGGTTGGTCAATCAGCTAACACGAGGTTATATGCAAATCAGCATATCGAAGATTGGAATTCATTCTGAACGTTTGACGTTTGGACCTGTGGTATAATTTTTATGATTATTTGCGATTAAAATAAAAATACTGCAAGTTCATCTTATATTTTCCTTTTATAATTTAAAACAAAAATTAATATATTTCTTGAAATTTCCTAAAGTTGTTGCTTTTAGTTTTAAGTTACTGACTTTAATACATAGACTCGTAGCCGCTAAATGTTCCCTACCCGATGCTATTGATGGAGATGATTGCATGGGAACATGCATACATACATACATACATACATACATACATACATACATACATACATACATACATACATACATAGTCTCCATTTTATCATGACAGAAATTTAGTTGGATGCTTAGCAGAGAAAATAAGATAATGAATCTCAAAAGAAATTTCACAAATCTTCGTAAGTCGTAAATGATAATCTACAGCGGATCAAAAATGGTTATATATTAAATAGTTTCACTAATTTAAAATCATAAGTCCACTTGAATTTGGTAGTACAAGTTGCAGTTTTCCAAACAAAAAGGCTCAGTCTCATATACCTTCAATACCATCACTAAACGTCTTATTCATCTTATTTAAGTTACATTTCAAACAGTCAGTTAGCCCTCAAACAGTCAGTTAGCCAACCCACACATAAACATGGTCACATTTTAGACTGGATTCTTTACAGACCTGATGATAATATTCTACAATCCTCCCTGGTGTCCCACGAACTTTCATCAGATCACCTCTGCATTATATGCCATCTTGACGTATCAGCCCCTAACCCTCCACCTTTATTCGCTACTAAGAGAAACCTCCGTATGATAAATAGAACCCAACTAATGCATGACATCCAAGCAAACCTAACAACTAGCTTACCTACTACAGCAGAACAAATTGATAACTGCCTGCGTTCATTGCTTGATAAAGATGCCCCAGCAACCAAGTGCAGAATAGCAATTCAGAAGTGTGCTCCGTGGTATAGCAGTGTTAGGGACCAGCTTCACACTGCTAAAAGAGACCGCCGTAAAGCTGAGAGGCTTTGGCTTTCCACCAGACTCACTATTCATAAGCAGATCTATGATGCCGCTAAGAAGAATGTCACAAACATAGTCCATGCAGTGAAATCAGCTCACTACAGTACTAAGATCACGGAAAGTTCCAGCTGCAAAGAGCTATTTGAGATTACTAACAAGCTAATGTCGAGGAACAAATGTACACCACTTCGAGCTACCTTCTCTCTAGGCGACCTTCCGGACCTGTTTGCAAATTTCTTCCGTGACAAAGTACAAACCTTCAGCGATAAACTTGACAACACAATTTCAGTTGACTCGTCGTCAGCATACAGTTGTGATACAGAATTTCAGCGGCAACCGTTAGCAGCATTTGAACCTGTCTCTATGGATTTAGTACGTACAATCATGATGAGGAGTGCACCAAAATCATGTGAACTTGATCCGATTCCGACGTCACTGCTGCTAGAGTGCTTAGATCCAATATTGCATTTCACTAACTGATGTTATTAATACCTCTCTCTCATCTGGGGAGGGGCTCCGAGTGGCCGAGTGGTCTGAAGCGCTCACCGTTACGGATCACTGCCATCTCACCTCTGTCTGCGTGGGTTCGAGTCTCGGGCTCGTCCAATGTGGTTATGTGAGAAAGCTTGCCGGTAGCTTCTCGTGGGTCGGTGGTTCTTTCCTGGTTCTTCCTCCACCATTAATACTGGCCGCCATGTATAGCCTATCTTGTGCTGAAAAATGGCGTTAAACCCTATAACAACAACAACAACAATCATCTGGGGAATTCCCATCATTTTACAAAACTGCCATTGTAAAGCCTCTGCTGAAGAAACCAACACACGACCATAATGATTTAAAGAACTACCGACCAGTTTCTAATCTCCAATTCATGTCAAAAATCTTAGAAAAAGTTGTTCTATCCCAACTTGTATCTCATCTGAATTCAAACAGTCTTTTTAGCAATGTACAGTCTGCATATCGCCCTTGCCACAGTACTGAAACTATTCTTCTGAAAGTAGTCAATGACCTTCTCTCTGCTTTGGATAGCGGAAAGATTACAGTCCTCACTCTCCTTGACTTGTCTGCAGCATTTGACACTATAGACCATGATATATTACGTCACCGTCTCCAGCATGTATTTGGCATTCATGATACGGCCTTACTATGGTTCAAGTCCTACTTGGTCAACAGGACACAAATTTTGTCCGCAAATGGTAAACAATCCAGCCCAGTTGATCTATGATGTGGTGTTCCACAGGGGGCTGTTCTTGGACCTGCTCTCTTCATTCGGTACCCTCAGCTACTCTCAGGTGTCATAGATCATCATCCAGTGTCTCACCAATTGCATGCTGATGACACCCAAATATACAAATCTAGCCATCCAACTGAAGTTGAAGCTACCATCCAAGGCGCAGAGAAGTGCATTTCCGATGTGAAATCATGGATGACATATAACAAGCTGCAGATGAATGATGATAAAACTGAAGCCATTCTGATAACAACCCAAAGACTTTCTCATTCGCATCCTTTACCGCAGACAATAAATATCAGCAACACCAACATTAAATTCACACAGTCAGTACGAAACCTCGGTGTTACTCTTGACAGTACTCTCTCATTGCACCAGCATGTCATGAACATATGCAAGGCTGCATATATTGAGCTGAGATGCATCAGCTCCATTCGCAAGTATCTTTCAGTTGATGCCACTAAAACACTTGTGTGTTTCTTAGTACTTTCAAGACTGGACTATTGTAACTCAATTCTGTCTGGTTCGTCTCAATATCTACTCCAGAAACTTCAAAAAGTTCAAAACACAGCTTCTCGGATCATCCTTAGAGTACCACGATCAGAGCACGCCTCTCCCCTGCTCTGTACCCTACACTGGCTATCCACAAGATCCAGAATTAAACACAAAATTTGTTCTCTGTGCTACGTTTCACTGACCGGCTCCAGTTCAACATACCTATTTGACCTCACCCATGTCTACACACTTGCAAGATACTTACGCTCCTCTTCTGACACTCGTATTCTCATTATTCCCACTATGAAAATGAAATCATATGGACAACGCTCTTTTGCATACCAGGGCCCAGCAATGTGGAACGAATTGCCCACTGCACTTAGACACAAAGACACAGTGATCTCATTCAAGAGCGCTCTTAAAACTCACCTATTTCAACTGCAAGAACAGACTTAAAGACCTAATAATGTATCCTTATCATGTATAATTACCTTAAGTATTTACAGCATGTATTCTGTTTCTAATTTCGTGGTGATTGTTTTTTTTTTTGTTTTTTTTTTGGTAATCATATCATTATATATGGTTTTTGGGGTTTTTTGGGGTTTTTTTGTTTGTTTGTTTGTTTTGGGGGGGGGGTTTCTTTGTTTTTTGGGGTTTTTTTAAGTGTTGTCAAATGTTGTAAAGCGCTTAGAGCTTCAAAAGATTAGGCGCTATACCAAGTCCTCATTATTATTATTATTATTATTATTATTATATTAGAATGAAATATGGACATCCCTTTATATATATATTTTGATTGTATCCGGTTAGTAATGTGAATGTTATATTTTATTGACGCTAACGTAATCTCCGCATGTCTCAAAATGCATGTATCTTGCGCTGGTATCACTTTATGGAAAGAAAAATATGAATTTATACATGTTTAGCTTCGTAGTCAGGTAATGCTATATCGGCACCAATCTACCTATCCATTTACCAGTCATTTTATAACTGGCGATAAAGAGATAAGAAACTTGAAACAAGAAACGATACTTTTTTAAGATATGCCTTTGTATCTCACCTCTGGTAATGTAAACATTATAAAGGAAAGTTAATAAATGTCTGTCCTATGTTAGTATCAAAAAGAAATATCAAACTCGTTGAATGACAATACATTTTACAAGTATCTAGAGAGTAACAAAATATACCGAGTGCCAGTGAAACATTGATGGCAATGAATGTTTTATCCATATTGGGAGATATAGCTGCTGCCGTTGTTGTTGTTAGTGTTGAACTAATCAGCCTTGTTCTATCAGTTCCCTCAATGACTGCTGAATAATAAGAATAATAACTGTACCAATAATAAATGCAATACTAACAATAATAACTATAATAATAATAATAATAATAATAATAATAATAATAATAATAATAATAATAATAATTTTGATAACAATCATAATAATAATGAGACATCAGACTTTTAGCTTATTCATTGCAGTTCATTAAGAAGTTGAGATTATTGGTTTCAAGTATATGGTGAGTAGCTGTGTATAATCTGTCCAGTCAGGATCACTAATCAAATGGAAATAAAACTTGCTACAGAACATAAATATCCTTGTCGTCAATGGAGTTGGACTGGGCAACAGCAAGATCTTCCAGTGAGGATCGAACATCTCCCACAATTGCCCTTACATCCCTCTGTCCAACTGCAGACTGGGTCTTTACAACAAGTGGGTCATCATCCATGCATTCATTTAAATTTTTTAAGCCATGAAATCATCACAGAAGTATAAGGTGTGAGACAGAATTACAACCGTAAACATTGTATTTGTTAATCTAAACTTCCATACGAGAAACAATCCATGTTACTGGTCAAGACTTTGAATGAAATATAAATACTAAAACCGTTGAATTCCAACATAGTTTACAAGAATATTATCAGTGAGCTATAGCCATCAGTGACGAAGAAATGTTTGAGGCAATTAGTCCTTTACCTGTAGTAGACGATGGTGTTTCTACCTGTGGTGTTGCAGCTGCGGTTGTACTTTCAGGCCTTGCTGTATCCGTTTTCTCCGATTGACCTGAGTAAACAATGCTATTATATAAATTATGATACAACGTCACTTATATTTCGTTGATAATTCTCGCACATAACATTTAAGTTTGTAGGTTTGGAGTAAACGTACATAGCTCTACATCATCGCAGGAATTTTGATCACTTATCTAATGTTTAGCTCAACACTGAAAGCAATCTGTTAATGTTCTTCTTCTGTAAATTATTGTAAGATTAACTTGCATGACGTTTGAAATCAATAAAATCCAAAATCTCGTTTTCTTAAATGTCTGTGTTTCAAGACAAGCAACTCTGACCATACATTCAATACATGCACATTATCTCTTGATACCGAAACTGTTGCTTTTATGTTAAACCTATGAAATATTTATATTAACTTTCCAAAACATTCCGAGTGAATCAGGATGTACCTGCTTCTATTATTTACATTGCGTACAGTTTTCAAGTTATTTTGATCCCTGCGCATGTTCAATTTATACAAACGAGCATTTAGAAGTGTGCATGCACTTTGTTGTAAACATAAAATAACTTTCAAATCTTTCAATAAATTTGTAACTCGGCATGTTGAGCAATATAATTTATCTTTACCAGAGCAGCGTTTGTTTTTCTTTTTGGCAGTTATTTAATGTCTATATTCAAAAGCAGTTCTTGCCAAATATAAGACAGTATCTATCCAGCTACAATAAACATTTGTACCATAAATGTTTTCGAACTCAAACCTGAGAAGCTAATACTGTTGTGTTACACAATCGTGATAATGATTCATACATAATATAATTCAATTGTATCGATATTGGAGATTTGTTAAGAACCTAATATGAAGCTAAACTTTTTTAAATGACTGTAGGTTAAACGTTTGGATAATATTTATAAACATGTTTGCATATCACCTTGTCTTCAAACGGATGTAGAAAGAGAACCTGTTTACGAATTTGATGCAAAAATAATCAATATCTTGGTCATCATAATATATCTAAGGTTTTGTATCAGGTTTGTGCTCAATCACGTGATCATTCCAATCTTAATATCAGCCTTTTAGCCGTGATTAGTTAGAATTTGAGAGGAACAGTTTATTCAGATTATTTATTGGATTTAAGCAGTACATGTTGACATTTTAGTTTAAATCGCTCTTTCCATTTATTTTTAATTTATTCCAAGACGTTTGGTTAATCAGCTAACACGAGGTTATAGGCAAATCAGCATATTGAAGATTACAATTAATTCATTCGGAACATTATACGTTTGGACCTGTGGTATAAGTTTTATGATTATTTGCGATTTAAAAAAATATACTGCAAGTTCATCTTAAACTTTCCTTGTATAATTTAAAAAAAGATTAATATATTTCTTGAAATTTCCTAAAGTTGTTGCTTTTAGTTTTAAGTTACTTACTTTAATACATAGCCTCGTAGCCGCAAAATGTTAGGGTTACCTACCTGATGCTTTTGACGGAGATGATTGCATGGGAACATACATACATACATACATACATACATACATACATACATACATACGTAGTCACATACATACATACCTACATTCGTACATATATGCATACATACATACATACTTACATACATACTTTCCATTTTATCATGACAGAAATGTGGTTGTACTTTTAACACAGTAAATTAAATAATGAATTTCATACGAAATTTGACAATTGTTCATCAACCGTAAAGGTGAATCTACAGCGGGTTAAAAATGCTTATATATTAAATATTTTCACTAATTCTTAATTATAAGTCCACTTTAATTTAGTAGTACAAGTTGCAATATTCCAAACCAAAAGGGTTAGTATCAGAGACCTTCAATATTGTCACTTAACGTCTTATTCATCTTATTTAAGTTACATTTCATATTAGAATGAAATATGGACATCCTTTTATCTATATAGTTTCGTTGAATCAGGTTAGTACTGTGTAAGATTTCTGATTCTGTCATTATAATTTATTGACAGTAATGTAATCTCCACATTTCTCAAAATGTATGTATCTCACGCAGGTATCACTTTATGGAAAGAAAAATAGGAATGCCTGTGTGTTTAGTTTGGTAGTCAGGTAATGCTATACCGGCACCAATCTACCTATCTATGTATCTGTCATTGTATAGCTATCCTTCAACAGATAAGAAACTTGAAGCATGAAACGATACTTTTTAAGATATGCCTTTGTATCTCACCTCTGGTAATGTAAACATTATATAGGAAAAGTTAATAAATGTCTGATCTAATGTTAGAATAAAAAAGAAATATAAAACTCGTTGAATGACAACATATATTACAAGTATCTAGAGAGTAACAAAACATACCGAGTGCCAGTGAAACATTGATGGCAATGAATGTCTTACCCATAGTAGTAGATGAAGCTGCTGTCGTTGTTGTTGTTACTGTTGAACTGTTCGGCCTTGTTTTATCAGTTCTCTCAAAGACTGCTGAATAATAAGAATAATAAATGTAATAATAATAAATGGAATAATAATAATAATAATAATAATAATAATAATAATAATAATAATAATAATGTCACACACTCGCAGGATTCCAAGGCATTCAGAAAGGGTAATATGAATGACGTACTTTACAACCTGCATAGTTGAAGCATAGATTGAAAAGTAATCAGAAATGGTTATGTCGATAAGACAAAGTATTATGAAAGTTTTCAGAGTGTGCTAATGCACGTGACGGCGACAATAGTGCAAAATAAGTGCAAGAAGAAATGAAGTTAATTGTCATGGATGAAATATGCTAAAACTCCTGGAAGCCGAACGATGATACTTCAGCTTTTTTTCTTCTTTTCAATGACGTTGGTGTTGTTGATGTTCCTTTACGCTCCCTTCTTTTTGCAACATGCTTGAAACAATAAAGGTATTCAAAACAATTTAATTGATCTTAATGCCTTAATGTACTGCCTGCTTATTACTGAAAAGCCTAGATATGTTGTTGCATATTTTAATTACTTTCTCAAAGGATAATGATAACTACACAGACATAAGAAATAATATTTGCTTCTACATTTCTCAATGCCGTCGCCATGGTAACCTTCTTTACAACGGCATTGGTCGAGTTGCTTTCCTGTCCCCTTGCTGCAGATAGCATTAGAGTGACATGGCTTGTTGGCATAGCCGCAGGCGGCTGTAACGATGTAAGGAGAATGATCATTGCGATATCAGTAATATTTGCATTACTAACGATAGGTAAGACGAAATAGAAACATCCGGAAGGGGAAGGACGAGCAAGAACAGAAGGAGGAGGAGTATTAGGCATAGAATAGACGAAGAGAAAGTTGCGATTAAAACGGGAAACTGCAAGTGCCACGAAAGCGATTTTGGCAGTGTCAGACTGATTGTAACTGCAACAAACTTGGACAAAGATATGTTATTTATTCCAACGTAGAATAGGGATCTCAAATACGCCTCGTAATGCAGCGTATACACAAGTTTTAAAACAAATATGATTTCTGAAAGAGGAAAGCGTCGACACAACCATGACGAGGTTAAATGATGGTAAATTTTAATTGTTGACTATGTGCTACTTGCTGGCTGGCCATTTCCTATCTGAAACATGGACGAAAATGGAAAGAGGGCTACTACTTACCAATGCAACTTGTGATACCGTCTCCAACAGTCCCTTTTTGACACTGACACGTATAATGTCCTGTAGTTTCGTCTGGAATGCACTGAGCAAGCAAGTGACATGCTGGTCTGGTTTCTAAAGTGACGATTTCACTCTTCCCATTCTTGTACTGACATTGCTTCAGCAACCGACAATCTTCTGTTGCAAATTTCTCTCCGAGCTAATGGAAAATGTACATGATTTAACATCTTGGACTCACCAACAAACTGATGATGTTGACGAGACTTGTATGGACACATCTTACAAACGCATACAAATTTCATTGTATACCTTTGGCACTGAGGTCAGAAATTGAATCTAACATTTACGTTGACTCTCTTATAGAGATCGGTTTATTATTTTGTTTTACTCTATTAGGCTCAAAAGGATTGTACGAATGCTGATTAAGAACATATTAACTGAAGTATTGCATATTGTACCAATTTTCTTTATGCCAGCACGTTATTTGCAATCCAAATTCTCTGTGGGCCTCTTTAAGTTTCTGCTGTTGTATCTGCGGAAAAGGGACGGACGGAGATATTGAGAGAATTATATATATGCTAAGTACTGAGATTGTGAATTTCAGGATCTCCAGATTTGCCCACAAATGAACAATTTATCAGCATAAACAAAAATATGTACATTTAGCACGGCCGAGTAGTTTTGGATGGAGATAGATTTTATACTCACAGGTAAATACTGATTGTCCACGTTGCAGCCACACTCGTCTTTTCGGACGCATCTATCGCCGCTCAGGACAAAGCCTTGTTTGCACAAGCATCCATCCACTGTCGGCACGTCAAACTCTTGTGTTGGTACTTCATTTGTATCGGAGCATGTAGGGACAACACCGACGTTCGTACTGTATTCCATATTTTCGCCACATGTCAGTGCTTGTATTTTCAAAAAAAGACAAAACAAATCGAATATATTATGTACTAGTTACATATCAGTACACTTGTCGTTTGCATGTAATTTTAATACCATTTATTGCTACTAAAACTATTGCTGCTACTACTACTGTTACTAATATTATGCTGCTGCTACCATTACATCTGAAGCTAGAGTACTACATCTGTAAAACAAATCTAGTTCTGATTTTAAACTATAGAGTTACAAATAGTATAATTACTTCTCTATCCCGATAAGGAAGAATAATATTCCTTGGTTCTTCAGTTAATGACAACGAATATATTGAAAATGCATTTGCAGTGAACGTCACTTTAGCGGCGAAACGGAAGTGAACATTACGGTCTTGAATGAACTGCTCTTTACATTTGTAAGGTGAAAATAGGCGATGTGGAGTTAGACTATCAGCACAAAACACGCTTGGAAGAATTTAGTCAGATAACAAATCTCTGTTTAAATCAATTGTGGAAGGGAAGCTTTCAGCTACTGATACAATGTCTTTCATTATCATCAATTGTTCAAGGAACTACAGCGATACAGATATACATACGGCATCGTTCTGGACTCCTCCATATTACTCTTCCAAGTCCATTCTCTTGTAGTGCCTTGGCGTAGCTATCTAGAGTGTCACATGCGGTTCTTTTGGCTTCAGTCAAGTTACCCTCAAAAGAGCAGACGTCAAACAAGCATGCATCGAAATATTTTGCAGCAATTTCCGGTTCCTTTGTGATAAAGTTATCAAAAGGTCCAGTGGAGCCACTCAGCAAACCGCAGTAGTAAGTGGAATTCGCAACTGCCAGAAACTCCGGTGAGCATTCGATTTTTACGTCTTCGGTTGCACAGCTGTAAAATACAATATCCTTCCTATTCATATTTCTCATGATTTAAAAAAGTGCCTGCACCACAGAGGCACTGAGCATTACTGATTTCTGCGTAAAATAATGAAATGTACAGATAAATTACTTATGACCTTTTGAATCTTGTACTTATAGCTACTTTCATGGTCAAGATTTATAACTCTCAATTCAAAATGAAGATTCAAACAGGCATCGTCACTGGAAACTCTAGCTATGTTATACGAGGTAATGACCGAAGGTTAGACAAGAAACATGATCCATTCAGGATTCAATAATGTTTAATCAAGCCTATGAAAGAAAACTTTGTTAATGTGCGATATATTTTGGATATTAAAATATCAGTGTTCGCGATGCTTGCTGCTGTATATTCAAAGCCCGACATACACACGACAACATCACACTGGTAGAAACAAGTCGAACCTGTATTTCAGTCCTAATTAGTACTAAGAAATATATTGCGAATCTGGTAAAAGCAAGCCAGATTTTCAGTCATACCTAGCACCCGTAAAGCAACTGCAGACTATGAGACAACGATATGTCCAAGTTTATACAATTAAATTATACAATATTCTGTTGAAATGCCTTAA
>JAECUM010090877.1:0-57136 GCA_016617855.1 Megalonaias nervosa
CAAAGATCGCTCACAAAATCACAAAAAAAACGTGCAGGGTGTAGTTCGTTTTTACAAAAAGCTAACCAGTGTCAAAATTAAATTCGCGAGTCATTTCACTCTGACAGCTCTGAAAAGTATCGTACACACGGTTACTATGGTTTCTTTACAAAGTCTAAAATGCTTTGTTGCTTTTTGCCTTGCAGTATGATTTCATACTTTTTCTCTATTGACTGATTGTCCAGTTTTCTCTTAACACCTCCAAACATTTTTAGAAGGGAAAAAATAAACAGAATAGCTACAGCATGTTATCCTTCAGACATGATCAACAAGAGTGAGTGAACTGTCATTGGAGTGAACGACCATACGGACCGTGATCACGTGCTACGTGAACTCAGCACATGCGCAGTTAACCAAGTACGATCATTTTATTGGTAAGTCATAAGCTAGCATAAACGTAACCAATCACAAGAAGTAAATTAAAAACTCAAAAGACCGTGTTCTTGCAAAATAGGATCTCCATTCCCACGAAAGAAACTTACACGAGTCAACACCTGGCAATATTGGACCGTATATATTACTGTAGCATAAGTTAACACCCAATATAGGGATTCTTTCACTCCTGTATTTTGAGAAATAAATAATTATTTTTAATTATGCAAAACTTATTTATTTGTTGTTTGCTATTTCTTCTTGCGGAGTTTAAGTGTCTGTAACAACCAACAAACAGAAGTATTAGCCATTCCATTAATTTTATCTGTTCTATTCGCGTCTTCAGAAGTCGGTCAGTTGTAGGTATAGTACGGTAGCATAATTGACTGTCAAAGCATACAGTACTCGGCCATATATCAGCATAAGCAGATTATGATGTAACAATGCACTGCTAAGATGGGGTTGTCGATACAAACAAAGGATCATTTGTGTACTGATTGATTCCAATGCATTGCTTAGTCAAGTTTGTGGCTTCCTTCCGTTCTCCCTTTTATTTATCCAGTCGAAAGCCATGATTGTTTGTACAAATTAAATAACCAAAAAGTCTGTTGCCAGATGGGACATTTTTGTCACCAATAAGGGAAAAATATCGCCGGCAATTGGTCATGGGGATCGAGATAACCGACGTTAAGTGGCAAATTTGGCCCTCTTTTGTGCTTGAGATATTAGGGTTCAGCGACATAAAAGAATCGACATAACCGATGAGAAAATACTAAGACAAAGAGAGAATTTGGCGGTTCCACTTCAAAAACGTCGACTTAATAGGGTTGGCGAGGTAACCGAGGTCGAGATAAGTGGGTTCGACTGTATAATGAATCCATCGAAGTTTCTAACCGAAGAAACATATCTCTTTTCCTGGAAATGTGTCATGTACAGTTGCTATAAATAGAAAATTAGGAAACCACACATACATATAGGATGGACAAATGTACTCTTACATTATTCTTAAGCAGCAGCCTTCTTTTTTAGAATATTGTCCAATTTATACAATGAGTAGGACTAAAGAGATGATGATAAAAATTACAAACACAACTTTTTATTTCTCAGTTTTTATTTCATTTTTTTATTGTACCAGAAAAAGGGCGTAATCCATATACAGGTGAGTGTAACATGTAATTAGGTGAGAAAAAAAGCGTAATGATTATGCCAAAAGTGTAATGGTTCATATTTATACAGTAAATATGGTATACACTGAGTGTTTTTTTTGTTCACTGTTTCTAACAAACTTTTCAGGAAGGACTGACAGATATATGGAGATGCATATGGACAGACTGGCAGACATGGATGTGTAGATGGACAGACTGACAGAAATATGGATATGCATATGGGGAGACTGACAGACAATGGATATGCATATGGACAGACTGACAGACATGGATGTGTAAATGGACAGTCTGACAGACATATGGATATGCATATGGACTGACTGACAATGGATATGCAGATGGACTGACAGACAATGGATATGCAGATGGACAGACTGACAGACATACTGGTGTGCAGACTGATAGACATGGATGTACAGATGGACAGACTGACAGACATGGATGTGCATATGGACATACTGACAGACAAATGGATGTGCAGATGGGCAGACTGACTGACATATGGATGTGTATATGGACAGACTGACAGACAAATGGATGTGCAGATGGACAGACTACTTGGATTTACAAATGGACAGACTGACAGACATGAGGCATAAGAAATGACCACTAACTATTACCATATGAAATTAAGCACTGCTGTTGTTATATCTGATATAAAATAAGATTTGCCTATGCAAAATCTTGACTTACCTTCCCGAGAATGGCATAGCTCTTGATATTGTTGCCGAAGCTTTGAAGTCAACTGAGATCGTAGTAATTCCAGTTCTGGGTGAGGGGGAGGCAGTGTCAATGGTGCCCTCTCATAAATGACAGCATTAGTAGGAATATCAAAATTCCAATACGGACTGAAATGATTATGAGATTTCTTTTGGTAAATCAAGCAAAATAAAGAAGAAATTTGCAAATACTGTAAAATCTGTCTTGAGACATGAACCTTTCTCCCACAAATGTGTCACACAAGATAAGTGCTTTTTCAGTACAGGTCATTACATTATTTAACATGATTGATCAATGCATCAAGAACCTGCTCTTAAATAACAGATGGTCTCTCAAAACAATGGCTTTCACAACAGGTTTCACTGCAGAGCTCACACCTCATGTAGCCAGTTTTCTGGCCAATCCTAAATAAACATTCCTCAGAGGGACTGATGCTCTACTGCCCAAGTAATAATTTCCAGGAATCTAAGATAAGACAGTTTCTTCTTTTCAAATGATGAGTGTTGAAACAAGCTCTCATTTTGAGCTGTAACAAGATTTTTATGATGGCTGCTACAGCAGTCACATTGGATGTAAGATCAACTTCATTTTCATTTATGATCAAATAGACATCATCAACAGTATACTGATGAAGACCATATGTCAACATGATCAGCCATTAAGAAAAGTAGCCAAAACAATATTTTTGAAGCAGTCATCATGACAGCTACACTGAATGTAGATCGGCACTGTTTTCATTTAGGACCAACTATATATCATTTGAAGCCTTTTGGTGAAAACCCCATGTCAATATGGCTTTCCATTTTGAGAAACAGCAATAAAAAGATTTTCAAGATGGTCACTATTTAGTCATCCTTGATTTAAGATAGCCACCATTTTCATTTAGGACCAACTACACACCATCATAAGTCTTTACTGAAAACCTAATGTCTGCATGTCTTTCTGTTTATCAGATGTAGAGATAGCAAGATTTTCATGCCTGCCATATTGGATCTCATGTCAACAGCATTTTCATTTTAAACCAGCTAGACATTAGAAAAGTCTTCCACTGGAAACCCCGTGTTGAGATCTCCACCAATCTAAAACAATGAGCAACATCAAAATTTTTATGATGACTGCCATGATGGCAATATCATATGTGAGATCATTTAGGACCAACAAAACATCATAAGAAGTCATTTGGTGAAAACCTAATGTCAATATCACCATCCAGGAGGAGAAGCTAAAACATATTTCAGAGTGGCACCATTTTCACTTAGGACTAACTATATATCATAAGAAGTCTCTTAGTTAAAACTCCGCATGAATATGATTATCCATCCTGAAGGAGGAGTGTCATCAAAATGTTTCAAGATCATTGAAATTGTGGCATATTTGGAACAGCACTATTTTCATTCAGAATCAATTAAACAACGTATGAAGTCTTCTAATGAAAACCCCATGTTGATTAGACTTTCAGTTCATCAGGTCTAGCTATAAAAAAGATTTTCAAATGACCTTGACCATCACCTTTTGAACTCCAAATCAATAGTTCCTCCTTAACTAAAGTGCAAACCATCCACAAAGTTTGGTAACCACTGATGGTGAATAACTTGAGTTATTGTGCAGAAGGAATTTTCTTTTTTCAGTCACAGTGGCCAAGACTTTTGACCTTTTGCCCCCAAGATTAAAAGGGTTCTTTTCAACCCCAAGTGCAAGCTATCCAAAATAGTTGGCAGCTGTAGAGTTGGAAAACTTTGAGTTATGGTGTGGAACCAATTTTCTTGCTGCAGTCAGATTCATCTTGATCTTTGACTGTCTGATCCCAAAGTTTCTTGTTGAACCCAAGTACAATCCATCCAAAAGTATAGTACATGTATGCTGTGGACAACTTGCGCAATTATGTGGAAATGAAACTGGTAACAAATGGCTCAACAACATCAACACATAAAACCTCCACCTTATCAAAAACATATCAAAAGTGAAGAAAAAGTAAAATTTTATATGTATTCAGGGGTCATGTTGAACAAACATTTTTGGCAAAGTTACTGTTCCATTATGAAGTGATGGGAAAAATTGGGAGAAGTGAGAGAGAATTTAAATTTTGAACTGAAACGAAGTTCGTTAATAACTAGTGCTTTTCTGATTCTGCAGGTTAATTAATGTTGAAGTACACAAAGTACTCATCATAATTTATGAATGTATCAATAACTGTCTATATGCATAACTTCATTAAAAACATTGGACAGTTGGCTTGAAAACACATGACTAATATCCCTCTAAGTCAAATGGGCATATCCAATTATGTTTTCAAGTGAAATAGGGACAATTCACTATAATTTCTTCAGTTTTAGTCTCAAAACTTGATTAAAGATGTTGTATTTGGTTTTGTGGTTGAAAAAGATTGGGATTTTATTTATGGCAGTAAAATTCGTAAATATTTTCAGAATAAATAATCATAAGTTTATTTAATTTATGTTTCAAAAGTTTTATGCCTGTTACTTTTTTCATAACTAAAATCCATGAAAAGTCATTATTTCAACTGAACATGGCTGGGTTCAATTACTATTTATGCACCTATTCATGACAAAGTGAAGCTACCTTTACTTTCCATCTGTACAGCAACTGAAGCAAAAATTTCACGGATTAAGAAGACTGTTTCAACTGAGTCACCCACTAGTATGAGCAAACAAAAGTGAAATGAAGCAATCTGTTACTAAACTGGTAAAAGATAATTCCCAAGTGTGGTTCCCAATTTTAAAGTTTTTTGTCCACGAAATCAGAAAAAAATATTACCTTCGGCAATCTTGGCAAGCCAACACATGAGCCTTGCACTGTACTGAATATAAACTCCCTGGATTCTGGAGATACGGGTTGGGTTGTTTATGGTGCTGAGGTAGGTTGTTGTTTAGTGTCAAAAGTAGGTCAATGCATCTACTTTTGCTTGTGATTAGAAGTAACTTCCATTATGAACACACCCATGAAGTTAAATGACAGTAAATACAACATTGTCAGAGGAATGCAAACTTTAACTCTAACGACTATGCCAACAGTGAAAAAGCTATCAGAGGCAAGAGAAAAAACCAACTGAAGCATTTGTATCAGCAGCCTGATAAAAAGTCAATGTTGTACTTGTCATTGTTATAAATATCTTTTACTTATCATTAAGACACACACACACACACACACACACACACACACACACACACACACACACACACACACACACACACACACACACACACACACACACACACACACACATGCGCGCGCGTGCACACGCGCACACACACACAGTCATAAGCAATGACCATTTCTTTCTTTATTCTGCAATTTCAATTCTTTACTGGAAGGAAAGAAATTATTAAAAAAAGAAAGAAAACAAGAATCGTAACTTTAAGATGCAATTTCAAGCAACATTAGGCAGTATACATTTAGCATGTATCATGATGATTTCACCAAGATATCTTGCTGTTACATTACATCAAAGCTCATCTTCATAAAAGCTGTCGCTGAAGCATAACAAGAAAGCAATAATGTGTGTGTGTGTGTGCCCCAGGATTTGAAATATCCAGTAGCAAGTACCATATATACTAACTTATAAGTTGGACCCGAATGCAAGCTGCATAGATCCATATCTGCCATCACATAACACACTAGCAGATTTGAGTCTACACAGTTTGCTATCACTAATCACCAGAAAAAAAACTACACTGACCCTGATCTGCCAGCACATTATGCAACAATGGACCAGGGTCAATACTGTTTGCAGTTGGACTGGACATGTGAGTACATATGGTAGCACATTGGCTACCTGTTCTGTGCTTTTACTACTTAGTAAAGAAAACCTGGTTGTGATTTTTTACTTACTAAAATTAAAGAGAACTCTGGATAAAGATATGTATGGTTTGATTGCTTTATACATGGTATTTCCGCATCTTTTGTCAGTGAAACAAAGTACTGGTACAAATGACCATTCTCCCATAACATGTTTTCAGACTTATGACTTGTTAAGAAATCTGATTTTCAAAAAGATAGCAAAAATGTGCTACTTGCTAATGCTTCTTTAATTCTAACTTTCTACCAAATACTAAGTGAATTATCAAAAACTCCAATTTTCACAAAAGCTAGAATGAACAAAATACAGTAATGCTCAAACACTTACTGGGACCCTGTCATGTTCAGAAAACATTTAAACTATTAATTTTCTTTCTTAACTCTTCACCTGTAAGTAAATGTTGGTCTCTTTGTTGTGGGACTTCCAGCCAAGTCTCCACTTGGGCGTCTTTTCTCCCCTATTACTGCTGGGGGTGTATCTACACTAGGACGGATAGGATGCTTCTCTCCATTTGATGGCATTGGTCCTGCAATTCCAAGTGGGTCTGAAAATGTATCAACCTGCAAGGAAGATATATCGTAATAAAATTATCTTTCCTCACAAAATTTTGTATAAAATTAACTTTAAAAACTATATTTAAAGCAAAGATACAGCTTCAATATTTAAGGGCGTATCTCCAGGATAAAATCATGTGATACAGGAGAAGTAACTCTAACAATTAAGCATCCTCCTTTGGGTCTCATTTAACAAAAATTTTGGTGATTTATTGTTTCAAATTTTTGAGGAAAAACCACATAAACCAAAAGGTTCTGTTGGTGTTGGTGTAGATTGGTAGTAATGTCTGATCTTAATAATGATTAATTGCATCACACCTCCACAACTTGTAACCAAATAATCTTCTATAATAATGTTACCAGTATCAGACTTAAGTCTTACTTGATTTTAACCACTATCATATGAATTTAAACTGTAAGCTCACCACTCCAATCTGAGGCATATCCCATAATGATTCATTTGTGACTTTATTAAAGAAGTACGGGCGATTTTCCCGCTTGCTCCAGAATTTCCGCCATCCAGCCTGAAGCAATTCTATGGGAAGATCATGGACTGGATCCGGGGACATCGGAACAGGAGAGCCCAATGAATTCTGTTGCTGAAGAGGCAGTGGCGATCCAAATGAAATCTGGCCTGATACTGGGGATGGGGCCTCTGGTGTGTTTGGAGACAGTGGAGTGTTATTCTGCTTAGTTTGGTCTTTCTCTGTTCCAAGGTTGGGGCCTCCATTTTTTACACAGTTTCCCTTTATAGCAATATTACTACTGTTCGGATTTTTAATAGTTATTTTTAGCTGTCCACTTGATGTTTCCACTGCTGTGGATGAAGTCTTTTGGCCATCCATACTTAACATTTACCTACAACAGGAAAGGTGAATCAATTATGTCAACCATACCATGTTTTACTCCAGTCCACCATAGATAAACATTATTTACAGTAAACATATGCTCAAACTGATACAACTTCAGAAAAAACAAAACAACATTTGCTCAAAATGATACAACTTCACAAGGCTGGTGACTAGAAATGTCTTTAAGAAACACAAATGCCCTACCACAGTGTCTAAAAACCTACCTAAACATAAAACTACCTCCTCCATAGTATATACAGCGAATATAAAGTTTCAAAATGTGATAAAGATTTGAGAAGACTTAAAAATTATTCAACTGTTGAAGATGCGATCAAATGGGCCCTAACGAGAGCAGCATGTGACTTAAGGAAAATGCCTTAAGATTACAAAACTACACTTTAATACTTTATGATGAGTATGTTTAAAAATACAGTCCTCTTTATAATTTTTGAGCAGTAACGATTGTTTATGACATCAGAATAATGATGGTACGCAAGTTATCAACTTAAGTAGTTAGTACTAAATAAAAAGTCTCTCATCAAAAGCAAACAAGATATCAAATGAAAGGATTTCATTTTTAAAATTGATATAAAATTGGCACCATTTTTGTTTAGGACAAATGACATAATTTGAAGACTTTTGGTGAAAAACCTATGCCAATAATGCCATCGATTCAAGAGAATCAGTTACAAGATTTTCTATATTTTCATTATGCAGCCATAGTGAATGTTTGTAGGGCACCATTTCATTCAAGACCAACAAGGTATCATATTTAGTCCTCTGGAGAAAACCTCATGTTGATATGCCTTTCCATTAAGAAGGAGTAGCAATAACAAGAGTTTCGAGATGGCTGCCTTGGCGGCCATATTCAATGTTGGATGGATACCGTTTTTATTTAGAACCCACAAGATAACCATAAAAGTCTTTCAGCATAAAACTGGTACTTTTCTGGGTGGAAGATACCTCAACCCCGTATGACAAAAATTCATCCTCCCATGATGGTGAACCAGGATTCCAGAACATAGGCTCACCCTTGGGACACCCCACATATGCTGTCCATGAGGACTGACTTCCTTCTTTTCCAGGGAGCAGTCTAACTTCATGGGACATCAGTGTAGGGTGGAAGGAGGGAATCTGACAACAGCAACAGGTAAGTATTACATCATTAAAATGAGTTTTACCCCTTCAAAAAACTACATTTTAGTATCAGTAATACTATATCTGTTGCTATTGCTACTGGAAGGCTGATAATCCAACAACTGATAAATTAAATCAAACACAAGAAATACTCACCCTGACTGAAGAGTGGGAGACTACCCCTGAATGGAATCTGCCTGGCCCACCTTCTGAGTGATGACAATTGGGCCCAGTAAGAAGATGCCTCAGCTTTGGTGGGCAAATGAGCATAAGCAAATGGAGAAGAAAGTAGCTGGACAATGCCAAAACATGGCCTTCATCACATTCTCCAAAGATGAATAAGTTAGATAGACCCATGAGACAACAGTGGCTGAAACTTTATGGGCTATAATTTTTGTTAAAGACAGGTCCCTATCTGTAAAGAAATGGTATGCACTCTCGATAGTTCATGCAATCCACCTGAGGTGGCGAAGTGATCAGTGGAGCTTTTAATGCAGAGGAAAAGATGGTTCCTACCCTTTCTTATAGCTAGAAGCAGCTACCGCAATTTAAATGAAGGACAAACCACCCCTATCTTTTCTAGCAAAGTCTTGGCCCTTGCTAAACCTTTTAACTCTAACCAAATGAGGAAGTAACACAAGAGATCTGGTTAGAAACTTTGCCCCAGAAAATTTCTCCAAACTGGAAAGAAATTTAGAGTCACCAGAACCTAAACATTTGGGACACAAGGCAATGAGCAAGAGGTGACAAACTTCGTTTACCGCTTTACTGAAAGACCAGCTCTCTTCCTCCTCTGCCACCTTAGCCAAAGGGAGGAAGCAGGAGACACAAAGGGAGGAGGTACATCAGCCTACTCGGTATCCGAATCAAGCACATCAAATAGGACACAAAGGACATCTTCATCCCTGTCTCTCTCCTGTGAGGCAGGACTATGTAAACCAATGTCTCTCTGTTGTTATGAAGACTTGGCTGAGGAGAGAGGAACTTTAACCAGCAACTCCTCCCACAGAGCTGACAGATTGTTCGTAACAGTGGACTCCACAGTTGGGTGAGGGCAATGCTCCACTAACCTTGAGCATTTGGGGGAAGAATGTCCATCCTCCTTCCTCATTTTTGACCAAACTTCATAAGACAATATCTACAGCAAAACAGCCACGACCTCACTATCATGTTGCCAAGGTCTAGAAATCCATGGCTGCATATAGGGAACGGGCCAATCACTTCTCACCAGAGGATGGCCCATTATTCCACAGGAATTTAGAGGAATACAGAGCGGTGCTGATCTGATCCCCTTCCCTAATCTGGCACCTGTAAGCGAATTCCCAGTACCCTGCAGGACGAAAAGGAAGTCTGGAGAGTGGGAGAAGGGGACTAATGCCGATCCCTATGCCCATACAGTAGGGTGTCCAATGATCAGGGCCAAGACCAGTTGGGTGTCAGATGACTCAGATCTGTAAGAAGACCTTTCCTCAGATATGATATTTTTTAATCTGACCTGTCCCCTTAGTGGGCCCTTGATCCTATTGCCAATAGGCCCTGGGGACTGAAAGGGTTATGCTTCCCTATTACATGGGGGTTGGGTTTGCACTCACTTTCAGCACTCACAGGGAGAGGCGTGCAGCTCACTCTCTGCCAATCTGGACAAAAGAGAATGCTGCTCCTCCATCTTGAGAGGGCATGACTAACTTTCTGCACCCATGGTATGGAGAGGGTGCTGCTTCTCCCTAATGGGAGGGCGCGACTCACTCTCTATTCATTATAACCTTCCTTGCCAAACCATAGGCTGCAGATGGGACAACCATCTATCCTCTCTCAGCCTGTATAATATAAGCAAGGGAGCTGTGTCCCAGGATTTCCTGTAAATGCACCTACCGAAACCCATCTTCGACATTGTTCTGGTAAAAGGAAGCTAAAATGAAGATTTTTATACAAATACACTTCCATTCAACTAAAAGTAAACACAGGGTAATGTGTGGATTATATCTACGCTGATATTTGATAATTACAGTAAGACGTCACCATATTTGGGTGTTTCACAATGTTTAAATTCAAAAAAGGGAGTGATACTAAGGTGAGTAGTGAAATATACAAAATTATCAAGTGAACCAGCCTTAAACAAAAGCTATACACTATTAAATTAGCAAAATACCTGTCAGTACAATTGTTAATAAAACTGACGAAAACCAAAGAAAGCAATACTAAACTAATACTGAAAAAAAACCAAGCATGTGACACGAATGTAAAAAGGGGTGTGTAACTTGCTTTACCAAGTATAAAGATAGAACACAATTCACAATATAGGTAATGTGACTTACAATGATATGTAATGAACAATAAAATGAATCAAGGCGAGTCTGTAGACCACAACTGATGCAAGGATAGCAAAAATTTAACAAAATACCTACCCTAGCTAGAAAAATGCACAATCAAATTAACATCACTGAAAAATAAAATGCAAAGTATATCCACTGAGGAACACATATGCTGCATTGAGAAAAGCACCAAAAAAAATTTAAAAATTCTGAAGGAGTAATTTGACAGTGATGTAATACATCAATTTGAGAACTTGACTTTACAACCAAACAGCAAAAGTTATACATGTACCGGTAGACTAGTTAAAGTTAATGTTGTGTATATTCATCATTTTGTTTTATGTCAGTATTCTTGTACTAATGCACATCAATTTAGCCCATCTGTGACAAGCATATTAACTGCAGATCCAGGTAAGTAGCAAAATAAATATAAATTTTTCATTTGGTTTAATGTAATTATGGCATGTAATGTACAGATTACTCTTTTCATGCTCAGATTAAGCTTTTTTGCGACTTATACTAGTCATAATTACACTTATACCTCTCTGGGGGTTGGCATGTATGAACCCGCATCAGAACGGTTCAGGTTCACATTTAATATAATTTCCCTTTGATCGGGTACCTGGGCAACCGATCATGAGGATTGACTGGTACCCTGTAGACATTTCCATCCATTCAGAAGTAGTGACAGCAAGATTTTTCAAGCTGACCACTAGTGGCCATACTGGATTTTCAATCAGAACCATTTTCATTTAGGGCCAATTAGACATCATAAAAAGTCTTCTGGTGCAAACCCTACAGTTTATACCTGCTTTTAAGTTGAATCCAACTGCAAACTGCACAGACCCTGATAACGTGCCAGCAGATCTGGGTCTGTGTAGTTTGTTGAGAGTAATCAGTGGAACCACATATATCCTGATCTGCAGGCGCACTATGCTATGGCAGATCAGGGTCTTTGTTGTTTGCAATTCTACTTGACTTATAAGTGAGTATATATGGTACATCAATCAGACTTTCCATTCAGGAGGAATAGCAATGTCTGAGCAGCAAGACAGGTGGGCATCAGATAACAGTCACATGACAGGCCATGGGCTAACAGATCGATGGACATCAAATGACAGGCCATGGGCTAACAAACAGATGGACATCATATGACAGACACATGACTGGCCATGGGCTAACAGGTGGATGGACATCAAATGACAGACACATGACTGGCCATGGACTAACAGATGGATGGTCATCAGATGATACATGAAAGCCCATCCCCTAAGTTGCTGTGGTCTATGACCAGTTGAGTTAGAAATGACAAAGCCAAAAATATTTCTGTTTATTTTGAAACAACCTCTATAAATGTGAAGGACAGCATATGCAAAAGCATCTTCATACCATAGTGGTCATGTATTCAGACTCAGCAGTGGTTATTGATGTTACAGGTGAGTAAACAGACAAACCTCTAAATAGTAACCATCCCTGGAAAATGCCCAAACTGGTTTTTCGACAAACACCATGCACCAAAATATTATCATTATTTTTATTTTTGCATGTATTATTATTATTATTTTATCAAAAGATTAAGTTTAATGCATTATTTAAGAAACCCATAAAATACATGTACATGTTGTTCTCTTCCTATGTTATCTTCCACACTGTCCTGCTGAATCATCCTATACATTAAATCACCATGGGCTCTTGAAAAAAGCAAAAACTGATCAGTGTTTCATGCACCAAGAGAAACGCTAATTACACTACTAACTTAAAGCTGACATTTGTCTTTAAAACCATTTTCATTTAGGACCAAATGAATGAGATATCAGTGTCATAATATCTAAGTTCAAGAGACAATTTGTTACAGGTAGCTGAGCCCTGGTATGCAAAAGAATACTGTCCATAGGCCTTCAGTTTGATTATTGGAATAATGAAAAAACTGTCAGAATAGAGTGTAAGTATGTAAAAGGGTTGTGCATGTGGGTGTGGTCGGAAAGGAAATTTGGACTGGAGGCAGTTAACAAAATGTAGCATGAGAACAGATTTTGTCTTTGATTCTGGAGTGAACGGGTAACCAATGAAGGGTTCAGAAGAGGGGGTGTGAGTTCTTGGTTTCTGGTACTCTAATGATGACCCAAGCAGTTGTTTTGAACATCTTTAAGTTTCTGTAGCAGATACTGAGCCAAAATAGAGAGATGTGTCATGTGATGTGATTTTGATTTTTAACGTAGCTTTAACAATTTTTCAGTCATATCGCTACGATATCTGCAGTGTGACAGTTTATAGTGATGTCTAGCACTGGGGCATCATGTCCCACCCAGTCACATTATCCTGAAACCAGGCCAACCAGTCCTAACACTAACCTCTTAATGCTAAGCGCCAAGCGAGGCAGCTGTTAGTACCATTTTTTTTATGTCTTTGGTATGACTCGGCCGGGGATCGAACCCACGACCTCCCATATCCGAGGTGGGCACTCTAACCACTAGGCCACCGGAGCAGTCGCCAAAATAGAGAGAAAAGAATTACATAGCCAAATCAAGTATGGGAGATTCTCCCACTTGCTATGTCTCAATGTTCAAAAATACAAACTTGGACATTTGTAATCATGCACCTCTCAGCAAAACAAAATAATTTCAGTCAAAATATGACCATACTAATTTGGAAAATGTATCAGTTTGGTTTTACAAAAATTAAGCAGTTGTAATTAATATTTGTGGTAAAAAATTCAATCTTTCATGAATCTTGGGATAAGAAAAACTAAATTTCTCACTGTCTGTTAAAGCAACTGCAGCTTAGAGCAGCTTGTTGAACAGACCACAATACATACGGCAGTATACTTCAATTATATTTGGGCCCAACAATTCAATGTTCTGGGGCAGGAGCCTGACATTTGTTTAATTTCCATCTGTCATTAGCTGAAAAAGCTACACTGCTCTGTTTTATAGCCAAATAGCACCATAGTTAGTCCATGATATTATTTGGAAAAAAATATTATTGTCTTGAGATAAAAGAAAAGATAATATTTCAGCTCAAAATGAAATCATTGCTCTCCTTCCCCCATAAAGAACAAATGGCAAGGACCTTCAAGTAGATGAATTTACTATGTGTATGTTTGTTGTGGGATTAAGCTTACGCAATAACTGATCCTGTGAAAGACACCACACTGACATAAGTGAGCTTGCTGATACCAAACTGGAAGTGTTGATACTAAAGCCTACAAGTTTTTAGCCAAACTGTTGATATAACAGGAAGGGAATCTTTGAGTGTGATACCAATGCCTGGGCAAGATATTTCCCAGAGAGGGCCAGTAAACAAAAAACACACTTACTCAACAAACAAGAAAATATTTAGTGCACTTGAAAAATTATGTAAAGTTCATACAGAAAACATGTGCACTCCTTAAAATCGTAGGATGATTTGCAAACTTACAAAGGAATACATATATTTAAGATGTTCACATACACTATTAAATAATTAATACATGACATGTTGGTAAGGGAGTTATTTGGCTTTTGATCCAAAATATTTCTGAAAGTTGGATTTCATCTAAATGTTTTACATTTCATTTGGCCACTGCATTTGCATACGTGACACACATGAAACATTTTGTTTTAAGGATTATAAATATAATTATATTTGCAACATTCAACAATATTTTGTGACTGATACAACCATTCTGTCAACAAAAAAAATTAAAAACTATATCATAAATAATGAAACCATGCTGTTAATATCATTAAAGTCTTAACAGATTCCTCTGGAATTTCCATACATTCCTTACTGACACAAACTACTACTGTACCAGTACAGTGAAAATTTACAAGAGCATGTACCACCAGAAAAAAATACAACAGTAAACCGGTATACCAGTAATACCAAACACCTCTTCTGCAGTTCTATTCAAGCAGATTTTGACTAGTTCTTGTGCCTTTGGTTAAACTGTAGGTTGGGATATTTGCAACATATTTTAAACCTCTGTAAAAAAAATAATTAATCTGTGATCAATTCTATGTTTGTAAAAGGGCTTCCAATACAACCTATTCAAGAGTTATAACTGTCAGTAACTAATCTGGCTGCTCATTTTTGGATTTTTTTCAAGTTCTTCCCGTAATACTTGGGAGTGGGAGTTTCCAAACTGTACATATTCTAACACAGATTCAACCAAACTTTCAAAGGCTATATCTTCAAATTTTATGAGCAATATTATCAGTTATGTCATAAAGTATGATTTGCCTTGGTGCATATTTACTAACAGTGTAGGTTCCACTTCAGATCACAAGTATTTCTCACGCCTAAATATCTGGTTGAAATTTCCTTTCAATTTACTAATTTTACAAGGTTTTTTCTTTGTCATCTGCATTATATTGCATTTGTTCAGTTGGTATTGCATATCCTATTTATATATCAATTAAATTAAGATTTGCTTTTAACAACAAAGAAAAATAGCTCAGCTGTAAATGAGGCTTTTAGGTTCAAAACAATAAACAATAATAAAATTTTTAACTTAAGTATTGTAGTTCCTTCTTATTAAAAAGACCCTGCTTTACCATAGAGAAAAATAAATGCAACTAGAAAACAACAATGGCAAGTAAAATTGTGATGTTGTAAGTTTATATTTTCTCCACGTACAAAAAGAATGCAAGTACTAGCTTTAGTAGACTGGAAAATAAAATAAATGAAGATAATGAACTATACCTGCCACACTAGCACAAAAGGCAAGTCCCATATCTATTTCAATAATACAGCTAATTTTTCTAACCATCGACCAGAACAAATTGCTTAGACTATCTCCTCTAATGAAATATCATGCCTCCAATTTAATTTGAGTTGCACCGACTGTATATGTTTAATGGGTTAATTTGAAAGTGTATGTAAAGTTTTATAAGCAAGCCCCACAAAATTTATTGTTCTAGTGGTAGTTTATTAAATATTTTATCTATTAGCAAATATACTTGATTTTTCCCCAGTTCTTACTCCACCATTTATACTGGCCACCATGTATAGCCTATCATGTGCAAAAATTGGCTTTAAACCCACATCAATAACACGAACCTATTAGTGAATACCAATCTGATTAAAATGAGATCCTACAAGTCCTGCTTGGAGATCTGATGGTCATCAATAAGTAGTCACATTCTGTTGATCTTGTGGTACACCAATCAAATCACAGCTTTCAAATTTCTGAAAGTAACACAATTCATTTGGAAAATAATGTCACTAACTGATAAATGTCCCCAACATGAAATGAAATGGTGTAACTAATAGGTTACTAAAGTGGATCAGGAATTTCAAAGTTCACCCAAATATGAACAATTTGCTGTCTGTCAAATCTCCATGCATGACTGTGGAGATCTGATTTTAATCAAGTTGTAGTAATAACATCATAATTTAGTTACATCTTGCAGTTACTGGGATTGAAAATACTCTAAAGCCAAGATGCTGGACCCCAAAATTTTACTCTGGGACACAACTGTTATTCCAATTGTAATCTGATCGACTCAGTTCAGATCAGGGCTGGATTTCGACATGCTGAGGCTCTAGGCTATGGGAAGCTGTAGAGGCCCTATTTGGTAAGTGTTCACTGAGAATAAGGCTGTTTAAAAAATTTTGAAATTTTGAGAGGCCCCTTCAGACTGTGAGGCCCTAAGCTGTAGCTTGTTTAGTTTATGCCTAAATCCGGCCCTGGTTCAGATAATTGTATAACAGCTATGATGGACTATGTACATGCAGACGCCAATAGTGTGCAAATATAATGTGAGATGTATCCCACCCACCTCCGAGTTAGAATTTATCACTGTCTATCGATTGGGCTTTGATCGTTTTCAAGTCCTAAGATCAAAATACATGTAATGAACCATTACTTTTACGGTTAATTACACCTTGCATCGAGTGATCTTGAGTATAAAAGGGTAATTTAATTTCTATATTTATCAACTAAAATTTATGTAAATAACGCTGCATCGGTTTAGCTGCGAAAAATTCTCATAGAGGAAGCACAGATACTTTCCCTATGAGGATTTTAGTTGTTCGAAATGTAAATATTGATCCGTGCATGCTGGGTTTTAATTTACTGACTTGGAAAAGCAAGGCAATGATCGGTCGAATGGATTATATCATTCAAAACACTTTATATTTATGCATTGTTTAGTATGCTGACTAACATTCTTTTCCATTTATTTTCCGCAAAATAAGGTGAATATTTCTGGCACAGTTCCCTCAAGCAAGAGCATCGAAGCCATAATGCTAATGAGATGAACGTGAAACGTAAAAGTCGAATGGAAAGTTTTATTTTACGAAACGCAAATTGGGGATACATATTTAATAGCGCATATTTATTAGGTATATTTATGCTTTAAGATAAATATTCCTAATTCTAGCTATTTAATATTGATTTTATACTTCTTAAATTTTAATAAATTGTAAAGTTTTGATGATCTAATATATTATGTTGTTTATATTTCGCAAATTTTAATCAATGTATGTTTACGTTTAAAATAGACTAATGCCCGGATGATAATTTTATCACTGTGCTGCAATATATACTTTGTACAACTCTATTTGATGTATTGGAGCGCCTATCCGTGTTCTTCACGTACACGTAATATAATCACGTGACTGATCATTTGTATCACTGTCTGAATGGTAGGTAAAATTTTTTTTTTTTTTTTTTTTTTTTTTTTTTTTTTTTTAAATAACAAAAAAAACCCAAGTAATTTAGTCTGTCAATCTTCTAATTGGTGCAGATAATGGTTCAACTTTCCGATTTGATATATTACTGGTATACCGGTTTGCCACGGTTATTATTTTCCGGTAGTACATATCACGGTAGTTTTTCGCTGTATGAGTACGACGGTGTTTGCATCAGTAAGGAATTACGGAAATTTCCAAGTAATCTTGTTACGAATTTAATTATATTCAGTAGAGTACTAATGGGAGGTGGGGGAGGCGGGCGGTTTACGATTGGTCTACTACGATAGTTGTTGCTGCTTCGAGTCCTAGCACACCAAGACCAACAGTTGTTGTCTCGGTTGAGATAATTTTGCTTTTACATATTCGTTGGTAAAGGTAACCGGGGTGAATTCTGAGATGAATTCCACTTCATCGTTGTAGAAACAATCCCGGACTGTTTTCGCGCCTGTTTGTGCAGTCAGCAACCAGGTATTTTCACGTGCACGTGCGATAATTCACCTCGAGTTGGTGTTGGTACATCTGGATGGTCCCAAAGGTTGATGTCTATTTGCCTTTTAACAGGATTATTTTTGAGTGTATACGAGTTTCTTGTTACGATGTTGTGAAGAAGATATTTGTCAACAAGTGGAACGAAATCATCAGCAATGTTAAAATCCTTTGTTAGATCATCTAACAGTAAATTCTGGAACCTCATCACATCGGTCAGAATCAATCACGTATAGAAAATGATAAATCTAATCTTAAACACAAACACCGAAGACAGTTAACTACCCCATCGGGTAGATGTTGAGTCCTTCGAACTCAGTTTCATATCCGGCATCCAACAACACTGATAATGTATGTAGGAGCGATTCTTGAATATTCTCGTCTAGTGCAAGAAGTTACTGATGGCTCGCCACTACGGACATTATTTATCACTAAAGTCATTGCACCCCACTTGCCACTAAAACCGGCTACGATGAATAAATATGGCACAGGCTCACGAACCTTTAAGATGTGAGGTTTAAGTGAATCAACGCCATCCCCGACAGGACTGAAAATAATTCGGTCATTTACTATATCAATTCTTTCTTCCTTTCTTTCATTGGTTAATATACCTGCAAATACACTCCCTGAAGTTAGTATGCGTGATTGTGGGGGCACGTTTGCGATTTGTTCATCGTCGTATTGCTTAGTTATAGCATTAGCATTATGAACATACTCTTTGATAAACGCAACCGACACGCTGGCGTCTCTGATTCCACTGTTTTCGGTGTTTTCAGCCACGTTCTTTGCAACAGCGCCTATCAGCCTGACAACAATATATTGAATGTCAATGTTAGTCGTTTGTAGTTTCCCAGTTCGATCTTCAAGAATCACAAGCTCGCCGGGGTCTACACCAACAACAACCGGCTGATAAACTCAGTCAAATCCGCTTTGGTGGCAAGCCTTCTAAGATCTACATCAGCGTCACGTCGTCGGACTGAGCAACGTCCGTAAATATTAATAGACATTTTCTAGAATAAGTGTCTTTTAATGTGAAATTAATAAGCTTTTGTGGGGTTTTGCTTAAGGAAGCTTTACTTCAAGCAAGTGCATGCAACGCTTAAAAGACAAAATGACCACATATGAGAGCCGTCCAACCGAGTTTGAAACGGCAGAGTCGCATAAAACGTTAGTTGTCGTCCACCGTCCCGGGTTAAATAATTTACAACTTCAACTGGTGTTGCAAGTCCATATTAGTCAAAATACAAACGATGTCGAGGTGTTACCGCGTATGCAGCCCAATACGTGACAGGTCCTGTTGTCAAATCCAGGTTGACAATACCGGTTTCAGTGTGCGAGGCACCATCGATGCAAGCTCATTTCGTACAACGACACCAACAAAATGCTCTATTGACTTTGACTTTGTGAGTAAAGCAAGATTGGTTAACGACGTGACCTTCTGCGTGTTGTACCGGGTAATCGAAGAACTTTTCCCGATGGTATTCGACGACTTGTTCACGACAATCGAAGGCTTTTCCTTTTTTATGGACCTTATAGCTCCGCCTCCATCCTCCTTTTTGAAAGCCATTTCGACTGCAGTTCTGAGAGCCCCTGTTGCAGCCACTTTTGCAACCTCTGCAGCCGCTGAAGCTAACAACAGTGGAATAGCTGCAAGGAATAGATGTTCCACCTTTTTGTTTGTTTGTTTATTAGTAGTGTAGTGGGATACTATAGCGACAATGGGAATTAACTTTACAGGCCCCCCCCCCGTATAGCGACACGATTTATAACGACAAAAAATCACCCTGGGACTGTATAGCGACAATGGGAATTTTGTATAGGGACAACAGGAATGGAACAGGTGGCATGACGTCACGGTACTGGACACTTGCAACAATGTAGCAAGGGGCTGACCTAAATACGCGCAGCTACTCTAGGGAGGGACAAATACAATAGAGAGACAGAGACATAGATAGGCAAAGTGAGAATAAATATCTTTTCGAAGCAGTGGAGTGGCCCTAAAAAGGGCCGTTGTTTGTTATGTTAACACCATTCCGTTAACATAGAGGGTATCGGATAGGTCTTCTTCTCTTTCTCAAACTTCGTCTAACCTCTGGTCTATAAATCAGAACTCGCTTCAGACAGCCTTGTCTTTCCACATAGGTCCTTTTTTTCCAAACGCTTGTCTCGGTGATCCTGACGATTCTCCACGATGATCTCACATACATAGGTAAGTCCGTACCGAACAGCATCGACGATACGAGAGTAGATGATTCGACGTTGGTCCACATCTTTGTGACGAGGAACAGGTGAAGGGAATAAAGTGAACCGCGTTTATTTATAGTGGAAGATCGGATCGAAACGGATTGAAATTGTTCACCAACCCCAACATACGTTACAAAATTCAGTCACTTCGCGGAGTCTGTCTTCCAATCCGAAGAGAGCTACCTGTGACGTCACATTCCTTATATAGTTGCGCTAGCGTCTGTGCGCAGTGAATCGATGCGGCATTGTTTTGTGAAACATGACGGAAACTAAGAAGACAGTGAATTGGGGTGCACCGGCTGTGGAGACGAAAAGCGATGGCATAGCAGTGGCTACCAAAGTTAACACAGGACTACAACCAGAAGAGGTTGATTTCAATTGGGATTTAGTAGATTTTTTCTCTTCTTCCCAAGAATTTGTTCCAGTACCAGCACCTTCGCCACCTTCTCCTTCTTTACCACACGTCGAGGATTTTAAACAAAGACAGAAAGAAGAATTGGAGAAATTTTTACAACAGCAGAAAGAGGCAGAACAAGCATTTCTCCTTGAACCGCAACAGCGAGAAGAAGAAGAGGCAAGAAGGAAACGACAGGAAGAAGAAGCAGTAGAGAAGAAACAAGGTCTAGGAGAGAAGGAGAACAGTGAACCTCAAACGGTAACGGTACTCTTGGACATTTTGGCCGAGTTAAGAAGTCTGAAACAAATGTATCTGACTTCTTTATTACGACCCAAGAGAAAAAGACCTTCCCGAGCCAAACAGCCCAACCCTGTTACTACACCAGAGATACCACCCCTAGTGATTTCTACCAAATCATTGACAGGAGCAAGTCCAGAAGTAGGCCTTGGCCGTGGCAAAGGCTTAAGTCAGTTAAAGCGGATTGCTTCTCTTTCCTTTTCAGGACCACTCACTTTTTTCGAAAAGAGATAATATTCATTTTGCCAAAATCAATTAAAACCCAAAAATCCCTTCTTTAACCCTATGATATACGTGTTGTGAGTGCATGAGTGTAGACCCTTATTATTCTAAACATTCAAAACCAAGAGACGCTTACGTTTTTTTTCAGTCTGGTCTATTCTGGTACAAATATTTACAATTCAGTGTCACAACACAACATAACACAACACTTTTTTAAAAACGTTCATAGCCTTCTTCTGTGTCTTTTTTCTTCTTTCACTCTCTCTCTCTTTCACTCTCTCTGTTTTCTGATTTTCTTCACTTTCACAGTTTTTTCCTCCTCTTCTTCCTCACATTTTTCTCGTCTTCTTTTCTTTTCTGTCTTCTCTTTCTGAACGTGTCGGGGTTCTTCCTTTGCCGAGGGCACCTCTTTTTCTTCCCCCCTCCTGCTCCTGTTCTTTCTTAGGACAATCTGAAGACCAATGTCCTTTCTCTTGTCAATGATAACAGGTATCCTGACTTTTGTCTCTTCTGACACTGGTCTTGCTTTTTTGACGATCTGGACATTCTGTAGCCCAATGCCCTTTCTTCTGACAGATATAGCAAGTATCTTGACTTTTATCTCGAAAGGAGGGAGAGTAGTCCGTCGGCTTGTCTGAAGAAAACTTTCGTATGACACCTCGCAAAGTTCTAATCAGAAGTTCGATCTGTGTGGGTTCTTCCATCGCGCTGGTCGGCTTGAGAGTGAAATGAATACTGAGAGGGAAGGCACCAGCCCTTTATATATGCACTAAGCCTAACATGGATATATAGGGTTCCATGGCGTTTCAAATGTAGTCATTTGACTTTTTGCAGTCAAGATGAAACGATCGTATCGTTTCGTAAAGAAAGGAGAAGAAAGTAAAAGGCAGAAACGTGATTTATCGCCTCGCACAGTAGCTGAAGTCTTGGCTCAAATTCATGCCAGCGATTTTGAAGATGAGATGAGTGAGCCAGAATCCAGACCCAGAGAATCTACACTCAGTCAAAGTCCATCACCACCAGTAAACCTTGAAAAGTACTACCACATTCGAGAGACGGACAAACGCTACTTTAGAAAATTTAGAACCACAGCCTACACATACACGGTGAAGTTTAAAGATTTCAAGTCAGACGTACCGTTGGAGAAAGCAGAAGGGTTCATCACCGCTGTGTGGGATTCTTTCTTAGCCACACTGAAACAGCAATGTGAAGCCAAAGAAGACGATCGATTGAGACTTTCCATTCATCACGACAGCTTGAAGTCACCCGCTTGGATCGAGTTTAGCAGTCCGGCAGAATTGACACCTTCCAAAGTCATGGACAAGATTCAACACGTACAACAATCCAACGACAAGTTTCACATCATCAACGGAAAAGCGACACTGTTCATGACCCACGTGTCTCTTCCCCAATGGAAAGGACAACATGGCAAAAAGGTGATCTTGGTAGAAAATCTTCGCAGGATCAAGCTCCGCCTCGTTCAAATTAACAACCCTCAAGACCAGATGTATTTAGCCCGTGCCATCGTGGTGGGACGAACGCATGCCGACAAGAACGACACGACAGAATGGAAAAGAGCCTGGAAAACTATTCAACGATCGGACCCAGCCAAACAACAAAGAGAAGCAGAACTCCCGTTACAGCAAGCGGGGATATCCAAAGACACACCCTGTGGCATTCCTGAAATGCAAAAGTTGCAAGACGTCTTGGCTCTACGCTACACCTTGAAAGTACACCCTCAAGAAGTGCGCGGACCTCTATTGTTTCGAGGCAAAAATTTCAAAGACGGAAAATACATTCACGTCTATCATCACGATGAACATTTCGATGCCATTACCAGTATCACTGCATTTCTGGGATACGGTTATTACTGTGAGAAATGTGACTATGGCTATAACAATCGAGAGCAACATAAGCATTGCGGATCGAAATGTGAGGGATGTTTAACCTCTAAGCCCTGTCTAGACCAAGGACAAGAACGAGTGCATTGCCCAGCTTGTCAGCGCACGTTTGTCAGTACAACCTGTTACCAACAACATCTAAAGACGCAAGGTTCACAGCGGAAATGTGCTTGTCAGCTCCTGAGATTGTGCCCTACTTGTGGACAAGGCATACGTACCAATAATGCCAAGGCGCACGTCTGTTCAGGAAAGAAGCTATGTCACATTTGTCGCCAAAACGTGGACTTGGAACACCAATGCTACATTCAAAAATACCAATCCAAACACGAAGAGGAAGATAATGACCAGAAGAAAGGCCATTTCATGTTTTTCGATTTCGAATGCATGCAAGAGACTGGCATTCACATTCCTAATTTCTGCGTGGCTCATCGAGCGTGTGAGAAGTGCATCCAAGACCCCATCTTTACTCATTGCCCTCACTGTAGAACGATTCCTGGAGGACGTGAAAAAATCTTTCGGGGACCAAACACGCTAGCCGATTTTGCCCAATGGATCTTAGACCCTATCGACGAGACGTGGAGCCAAGAAGACATCGAACATTACGGAGATTGTCATTGCCATGCCACGGTGATGGCTCACAATTTCTCGGGATACGATGGACAGTTTCTTTTGAGATACTAAACGGAACAAAGCACCAAACCTCCGAAAGTGACTTTGAACGGAGCCAAAATTACTTCCATGCAAGTGGGTCAAGTGCAGTTTAAAGATTCGATGAGTTACTTGGCCATGCCTTTGAGTCGCATGCCTAAAACGTTTGGAATGACAGAAATGGCCAAAGGCTATTTTCCACACTTTTTCAATACCGAAGCCAATCAACACACCGTTCTGCCCCATTTGCCTGAGGCTCACTACTACGACCCCGACAACATGCGTACCGAACAACGAGAAGCTTTCTACGCTTGGTACCAGACTCACGCCTCGGACCTTTTCGACTTTCCGGAAGAAATGTTAAAATATTGTCGTTCCGACGTGGACATTTTACGGCGTTGCTGTGGAAAATTTCGAGAACTGTTCATGGAACACGGTGGGCTCGACCCTTTGAAAGAAGCTAGCACCATTGCCAAAGCGTGTTCCTTAGTGTACCGTCAACGATTCATGCCCGAAAACACCCTAGCTGTCATCAGTCCTCAAACGACCAATTTTGTCAAACGTCAATACTCGGTCAAAGCCCTACGCTGGCTACATTACTTGTGTGACAAGGAAGACAAATGGATCCAACATGCTCGCAACAGAGGAGGCGAAAAGACCATCGGAAGGTATTCAATGGAAGGCTGAGACTTAGAAAACCCCAAGATCGTGTACGAGTTTAACGGGTGCTTATTTCACGGATGTCTATCTGCTACCCTCAACATAACACTAAAAATCAGTTTTTACAACGGACCATGGAAGACTTGTACCAGGCTACTTGTCAGCGACGCTTGAAGTTAGAAGAGCAAGGATACCAAGTGGTAGAAATGTGGGAACACGAGTACGATCAGCGATCGAAAACCGATCCCGAGTTTAAGCGTATCGTGGAATGTTACAGGCTGGTGTACCCACTGAACCCAAGGGACAGTTTGTACGGAGGACGGACGAATGCCACCTGTTTGCTGTACCAAGCCGACGAGGAAAAAGGAGAAGAAATCAAATACTTGGACGTGTGTTCTCTGTATCCGTACGTGTGCAAATATTGTCACTTTCCTGCAGGGCACACGCAATTGCTGACGGAACACATCGACCTGGACAACATTCGCCAATACGAAGGATTGATCAAGTGTAAAGTCTTGCCTCTCACGTACTTGTACCATCCCGTTTTACCTCACCATTGCCAAGGAAAACTGATGTTTCCCTTGTGCCGTACTTGTGCCGAAACGTGCAACCAAGACCGACCTTGTCAGTACACTCAGGAAGAACGCGCCTTGACAGGAACTTGGGTCAGCGTGGAATTGTTCAAAGTTCTGGACTTGGGATACCAACTGTTAGAAATGTACGAAATTTACCACTTTCCCAAGACAGAAAAATACCACAAGTGCGACGAGGCTCAAAAAGGCATTTTTCCAGACTACTTGAATGCCTTTTTGAAATTGAAACAAGAAGCCAGCGGCTATCCTTCCTGCTGCCACACTCCCGAAGACCAAAAAAATTCAAAGACAAATACTGGGAGCAGGAAGGGATCACTTTAGACCACATCGAGAAAAACGAAGGAAGGCGATCGTTTGCCAAAGTGATGTTAAATTGCTTGTGGAGCAAAATGGCACAACGACCATGTTTACCTAAGACGGAGTATTTGACAGAACTTTCCCGCTACTTCCAGATGATTCACGACAAAACTAAATATATGAAACACCTGGACGTCGTTCGTGAGGACGTGATCTTAGTCAATTACGAAGAAGAACTGGACTTTGTAGAAGCCGACGAATTTGGAAATGTCATCATTGCGGCTTACGTGACAGCCCATGCTCGCTTAAAACTGTACGAAGCTTTAGAACTGTTAGGAGATTGTGTGCTGTATTTTGACACGGACAGTTGCATCTACATCGATCGCCTGGGTCAACCTCACGCTGTCATCGAAGGAGACCGTTTAGGAGCCTGGACGGACGAGCATCCGGACAACAAGATTCTAAGTTTTGCAAGTGGCGGTCCCAAAAATTACGGCTACGAATACCGTAACCCTCAAGGAGAAGTACACACGGAGTGTAAAGTGAAAGGATTGACTCTCAATGAACGCACCAGTCGACTGGTGAACTTTGGCGTCTTGAAAGAAGCCTTGCAGTCTGGACAGGATGAAAATTTTGAAGTGACCACGCACAAACCGCACAAGATTATACGTTTACCCACACACCAAATCGTTAGCTGGGCCTTGGAAAAAGTCTATCAAATCGTGTACCAGAAGCGAGTTCGGCTTCCCAATCACTTCACCTTACCGTCCGGTCACGACGATATTGGCCAGCATATAAAAAAGGACAACGTTCAAGACCGATAGTTTATTGTGACTACCATTGCGAAGCAAGAAAGACGAATCCTTTGAAACAGCAAGTTTCAAGCAAGAGCAAGCTCGAGTGCGATGCTGTGCCTTGCGGTGGCAGGGATGCCGTACGCTATGACCTTAGCGATTCAGTACCACATCGTGGATATTTTGCTACGACTGCACCTATTATGGAAAGTGATGCTATGCGTGTCAAACCTGATGGATGCGAAAGCGATGCCACTCGTTATCGTACACCTTTTCACTTTACTGGTTTTCATGGTGAATATCATCCTTATGAAACCATGCGGCTACCACCCTACGGATGTCATGTAAAACTGAGCAAACTCCTGCATATTTCACCGTACCCTCATCGAAATGAACCTGTGAAAGACGAATATTTGTTCCATGTGCATTTGCCTGAATACTGCGACCTTGAAAGTCGGATCCAAACCTTCCGAGGAAAATGGCCAAAATATCTGGGAGGACCTACCCCCGAAGAACTAGCTAGAGCTGGATTTATCTACTTGGGCGAAGGGGATAAAGTCAAGTGCTTCAGTTGCGGTGTGTCACTTCACGAGTGGGAGAAGAAAGATTGCGCTTAACTGGAACATGCTCGATGGTCTCCAGATTCTCACTACCTACCTTTAGTGGGACCTCGTCATTGAAGTGGGCATACCATGTCGTTTAAAAAACCAGCTGCTTGGCTAGAAGTCAAACATTGGACAACCCCTAGACAAGTATTTAAACCCCATGTAGAAAATAATATTCAAAGATTACCAAACTAATTGCAAGAGAAGATCTACAAGGACATTTGGCAGGGACTTGCCAGAGCCAAATCTCAATTAGAGACTGTAGAACTTTTGTGTCGAGAAATTCACAAGAGGAAATTGACAAAAGTCAACAAACAAGTCCGATTTCTCTAGATCAAGGATGCGTTCTTCCTAATATTCCGCTTTAGACCATTTACATTTGAAGTTTTTATTGACATTCTTGACCGATTCCTGGAATGGCAGTGGCCAGAAATTACTCACTTTGTCCATTACTTTTGCTCTAGGAGAAGTGTTTGACTGACATGGTTATGGATTCTTTACAAGAGAACATTCGTGGTTTGCCTGTGGAATTGAGAGAACGCATTTACTGCGAGTTCGTCAAAATACAAGTGAAACGCAAAGAACCATTGGATCCGTTACGTCACCGATGTTTGAACCACTGGTACCTAAATGCTCTAAGAGGACTGATTCTGATGAAAGTGTTCCAGTGGTCAGACATTGATGAATTGCGTGAAATTCATAAATTTTTAGATGCTACTCATTCAATTTACAAGGTGATCCTAATGCATCGAATTCCGACGGACGAGTTAGAGGATTACAACAAATCTTTACAAGAACAATTCTTTCTAGTTAAAGAGGAAACTTCTGTGCGACGTGTGGTGTGTGAGTTAGTGACTAAACTTTTTTGGTACGATACTAAAATAAAATCGAGGCTGTTCAAAAAGTACACTTATTACCTTACACCAAAGAGGGTATAAAAACGGACTACCATGCCGCGACCTTTATCATTCGTGATACAACAGATTCCGTGGAAGGAAATCAATGACACTATTCAAACGGTGAAGGATTACGATCGTCTATTACGAGATCTGTGTCCATTGACTTGGGGTCGACGGGTAGTGTGTGTCTTAGTGACTTGCTTTCTGGGATTTCGTTTACCAGCCGATTCCTTGTGGACTCTTTACGAACAGTACATACCACTCCAAAAAGCATGAAAGTGGACTCATTCTCCTCAAAGCTTTGCGCTTTCATCTTGATACTTCTCAACCTCTACGGGAAAACAAGATTCGTCAACTTTTAGGCAACTGAAGATGTGTACAACGACGTGTGTGTAGCTTGTGACTTGCACCCTCACTGGAAAGATGTTCGTGACTGGAAAAGTTGGGGGTTTGAGGCATGGACAAAAGAAGTGGCACACTATGCAAAAGATTTGTAATCCCAAAAAATTAAAACGTTCAGTGAAAAAAGTAACTTTTAAACCAGTGTTAGTGACAGTGCCAGAAGAAGAAGTCGAGACCGAGGAAAACCACTCTCTTCAGGACAGGACCGTGATCGACATCCCCGAAAGGCCATTCCGGGAGGACTCTTGTGTGACTGTGCCAAGGAATGTAGAGACTCTAAGAACATTACACACTACCCCTACGATTTCACCTCTTGATCACCACAAATGTTGTACAGAGACTTGTTTATATTCCACTATGATCGTTTTGATGCGTCTTTTATTCATGAGCTTAACCATTTGGCTTTTATGTAGTTTTGTCTTTCGTGTTGTTCACAATTAAAGATGACAATAAACGTGTCCTGAAAAAAAGTATAAAAACTCTTGTCTTGTCTGTCCTCGTGTCAAAAGTGACATTTCTTACACTACTATGGCACCTTCTACTGTCTCTACTCCCTTTTCCTCCACTGTCAAAGTAATTAACGAACACGTAAATCGGACTAGTTGGGAGGCCTTGTATCCTCGCCATCCCATTAGCATTCTTATTGCCGGACCTAGCGGTTCAGCCAAATTTGTCAAACGTTTGATCGAAGATAAACATCATTTGATCGATCGTCCACCTCAACGAATCGTGTGGTGTTACAAAGAGTGGCAATCGGCGTACAGTCTTCTGCGAGAAAGTCAAGGCGATTCCATCGTCTTTGTGGAAGGCATTCCTGGCGAGGACGACGGGATCGTGTATGACCCTAGTCAAACTCATTTGGTTATTTTTGACGACATGTTAGGAGAAGACGAAGAAGAAATTAAACTCTGGTTTACGCGCAAAGGGTATCATCGTAATGCCAGTGTCATTTACATTACCCAAAATTTGTTTCAACAAAGTAAAGCCCATCGTACCAGCAGTCTCAATGCTCATTACGTGGTGTTGTTTAAAAGCCCTAGAGATAAGTCGCAAGTACAAGTGTTTGCCAAACAGTTAGGAACGCCTTGGCTGACGTGTGTTGCCTGTCATCAAGTTGATACGACGTAAAGACAATCAGTGGCGTCACATTCCAGTATAAATAAGACCCAAGGAAAACGATAGGGATCAGTGTTTTGTGCTGCTCAACGCCCAAAGATGTCCCCTCCAAGACGTGCACACCGTCACCTTCGTCGTTCGTCTGTCCAAAAAGGAAAAGGAAAAGGAAAAAGGAAAGGACTGCCACCTCCTTTAGCCACATATTCGTGTATGTTGTTCGTCCTGTCCAAAGCTCCTCCACCCATGCGAAAAAAACTCATTCAAACTACCTCCAAAGACACCATCGATACCGTGTGCGAATGTTGTCTGAATGTCTTGAAAGGTACAATACCTTTGTCTAAACACCAGAAAGAATGCTTAGACAAACATCGACACGTTCTTCCCCAAATGGTCCAAAAGAAAATACCCATTGGTCAAAAGAAAAAGATGTTGGTGCAACGTGGAGGAATTTTAACCTTTTTGCCTATGTTGCTGAAAGGAGTAATGGGAACAATGGGAGCACCCTTGCTGAAAGGAGCATTGGGAAACATCCTGGGAGCATGAAGATAAAACGGTCCAAGAAGATAAAAGGGACCTTTGGAGTCAAAAGATCTCAGACGTGATACTTGAAATCCGATGGAAGGACAAAAACTGGCTTTAGTGCCTTACAAAAGATGGATGGAATACCATCGTTGGCAAGAACAACGAACCCCTCATTTACCTCCCAATCCTCATTTGACCGAAATGTCCCAGTTACAACACGAATTGCAATCGTTAATGGATCTCAGCGATTTGTCAGAAACGGAAAAATCGCAAATGTACGGTCAAATGTTGCAACAACTGCAACTCTTTCACCAGAAAGCTTTAGATGAAACAGCTCTACCCACTCTGAAAGATTTTAAGACTCTGATGAAAAGTCCATCACCCCCCCCCAGCGGTCAAGACAGACGCAACCGCACGGATGCCTGAGGAAGAAGAGGGCACGAGAAGTCTTTCAAACACGTCAGCAGCTCCCATCCCTAGTAAGATTGCAGCGTCCTTGTTGACCCCTCCCCGTACACCGAAACGAGAAGAACTTAAAGCTTGGGTTAAAAAGATGATGTCCACTCCTCCTTCGACAGAAGTCAAAAAGAAAGAAGGGACACCATAAGTGAAAAAAGAAAAGAAGACCAAAGCCATCCCATTACCACCACCACCACCACCACCACTACCTTTAACTTCTACACCCGTGGCACATCGGACACGTGAAATCGTTTCTAAACCACCCCCTCGTCCCATTCAGAGTAGCATCAGTAAAGAGTGGATCACTTATTAAAAACTGGATAAGGTGTTAGCCAGCATTTACTACGATCCATCCCATCCTGCAGGTTACGGTGGAGTTCAGAAATTGTATCGTGCTGCCAAAACTCGACTGAAAAGTATCCGTTTACATCAAGTACAACGCTGGTTACAAGAACAAGCCACGTACACCTTACACAAACCCATTCGACGAACATTTTGCAGAAGTCGCACCCAAGTGGAGGGTATCGATCATCAATGGCAAGCCGATTTAGCCGATGTCTCTCATTTGACCACCTACAATCGTGGCTACAAATATTTGTTTTGTGTCATCGACGTCTTTTCCAAATTTGCTTGGGTCATGCCATTGACTTCCAAATCGAGCAGCGAGTTAGTGCGAGCCCTCAAACTGGTGTTGAAACAAAGCGGTCGTCACCCTCTTCGATGGCAAACTGACAAAGGCACCGAATTTCTGAACCAAGCTTTCCAAAAAGAATTGAAGAAACGTGAGATTCATTTTTCCACCACCGAGAATCCCGAAACCAAAGCCAGCATCGTGGAACGTTTCCAATGCACCTTGAAAGAACGCATGTGGAAATATTTTACGCATCAACACACTCTCAAGTACATCGATGTCTTGCCACACCTCGTCCAATCGTACAACCAATCTTACCATCGGAGCATTGGTCGTGCTCCCCAAGAAGTGACTGCTGACAACGAAGTGGCCGTCTTCGAGCGTCTGTTTTGTACGTCCCCAACAGTGACTGTCCCCAAGAAAGGTGGAGTATTGGCATCAGGAGATTGGGTGCGCATTGGCAAAACCAAACGCACTTTCGACAAAGGTTACTTACCCAACTGGACCACTGAATTGTTTCATGTCACTGAACGAGTGCGTGGCCGTTATCCTCCTGTCTATAAATTGGAAGATATGAACGGTGAAGTGTTAAAAGGAACGTTTTACTTGCCCGAGTTACAACGTGTGACCAAAAAAGAAGACGACGTGTACGAGATAGAAAGCATTCTCGATCGAAGAACGCGTAAAGTGGGAAAACGACGTGTCAAAGAAGTCAAAGTACATTGGAAAGGATATCCTCCCAGTTTTGACTCTTGGATCGACGCTTCGCAACTCATCGACTATAAAAAGAAGTGACCATCATGCCCTTCGACACAGCCTCAGTTACTGCAGTGACCACTCCTTCCCCCAGTTCTTCTCTGCAAGATCTACAAAACCAGCCCTTGTGGGTGTGGTGTGGAGAACGTGTGCCTAAAACGCAAATCGTCTTTTTCTGCCAAATCTTTGTGGTGTATTGTGTCATCGGTGCTGCCATTGCCAATTTGAGTTTGCAACAAGTAGACAAACAATTGTGGACTATTTTACTTAGCAGTTGCATTGGTTACCTTCTTTCCAATCCGTCTCTGAAATATTCCTCTAACGGAAACAACACCGGGAGTCTTGTATCCAACGTTAGTCCCCCTTCCAACAGTCACCCTAACCATCCTCTTTTAGACACTCCTCTGACTTCCAGTGACTCTTAGGACACTAGAACTCTGGAATTATGAACAATCAATTTTACTTAACGTTACCCACTGACAGTTCCATGGAGGTGTTTCCCAATAACACTTTGTGCGGTTTCTCGGCCAGATTACCTCACGCCATCCAATTAAATCACGAAGCCCATTGGGAAGTGGCATTGGTCGAAATGATTCACCCTACACAAATCAAAAACATCATCCAAAATGAAAGCACTTTTACGGTAGAAGTTTATGACGAACAAGTGCAACAAGCCATGGATGAACGCACCAGTGTGGCTGACTTTATGAAATCACAAGACCCCAAAACTAAACGAACCACTTATCTGTTGAAAATTCCTGCGGGCTATTATTTTAGTGGTCAACATTTGGTGAACGCCATTGCTGACAGGTTCAATTTCATGTTTGGGAAAGCCTTGGAGAAAGCCAGAATAAGTGTCACGATCGAGTGCCACAAAATAGCTCGTCGCCTAATGATGAAATTTTCAGAGGACAAAGTATTGGCCATTACATTTTGTCCTGAATTGTATGGCATTTTGGGTGGAGACCCAAAGATGATCAAGATTAGTAACGAAATACCATCCGTGAGCGGTAACTTGGATTTTGCGAAATATTTTCGATTCCCTGTAGAAATGAACCAAGGACTCAATTTGATGTTTGTGTACTCCGATGTGGTGGAGCACAACGTGGTGGGACACACCTCCGTACCGTTCCTGCGTGTCATTCCTTTCAAAGTGGATTCTGCCACGGCTGCTGACGAGGAAGGTTGAAACACCTATAATGTTCACTGCGAATTTGTACATCCTCACTATTTACCCGTCAGTAAGTCGTATTTCGACACTGTCAACCTTACTATAAAAGGAGATCCGGGGGACAAAATATTCCATTCACCAAAGGGAAAGTCACAGTGAAACTCCATTTTCGAAAACGATTACTCTAACCCTTTGTCAGTCATGTATCCTGTGTACCAAGGAGTCGCTCAACAGCGAGGACATGGTTTAGGTGATATGCTAAAATCAGCCTTTCGTACAGTGGTTCCCGTTTTGAAACCGATGGTGACACGGGGATTGCACGCCTTAAAAGATGCCGCGTTGACGCACGGCAAAGAATTTCTCCAAAATGTCATCATTGACAAACAAAACCCCAAAGAAGCTTTCTTGAGAGCAGGCAAAAATGTCTTGCTTCAAACGGGCAAAGACATTTTGGGACGGCGAGAAACTCCTATAAATGTTCTGGGTTTATGCCGAGTCAGGCATTCCTGCTTCCCTGACACCACAGCAAGGACAAGGCAGAAAAAGACGACGAAAACACCCCTTCAGAGAACTACACGCCCCTAGAGCTAGAAAGACTAAAAAAAGAAAACCTGTCCGAGAGTTAGACGTTTTTGATTATTAAAGAAAGAAAATGATGCACCGAGAGTCTTGTGCTTGTTCCAAGTCGGAACTGGATCTGTTTGCCATGCCACCCACCATGATAACGATGCAAGAATCCCAATGGGTCGAATTTTATCCCGTCTCCTCTTTGACGGATTCAGCTCCCATCGAGTTTGAAATCAAAGAACAACCCGAAGATTACATCGATCTGAATAACAGTTACTTGTATCTGAAACAGAAAGTGATCAAAACCGACAACACCAATCCGGGAGCCGATTCCAGAGTAGCTCCCGTCAACAATTTCATGCATTCCTTGTTCAGCGAAGTGGATTTGTACTTGAATAACAAACTGGTCAACAGCAGTATGGATACTTACCCTTACCGAGCGTACCTAGAAAATCTTTTGACGTACGGAAGAGGCCAAGAACACTCATCTGGATGCCTGCGTGGTATGGAAATCTGACACCGCAGGTGAAGACACGTTTAATGACAGCCCTGACAGCCTATGACAATCCTCACAATGTGGGTTTTAACAACCGTCGAAGGAAAATCCTGCAAGCTCGTAGTTTAGAACTGATGGATCGCTTGCATTTGGACATGTGGTTGCAAGACAAGTATTTGCTGAACGGAGTGGATATTCGCCTGAGACTCAATCGCAGCAGTGTCGCTTTCCATTTGATGGCTCATGCCAACGAGTACAAAACCATCATCCAGGAAGCCAGACTTTACGTGCGTCGCATAGAAGTGTTACCTAAAGCGGGAAACGACATCAGTCAAACATTAAGCAGATCGACCGCCAAGTATCCGATACGACGTGTAGAAGTGAAAACGTTCACCATTGCTGCTGGACTCCGATCGAAGATCGAAGATCATCGGTTCCAAGGACAGTTACCCAAATGTTTAATCGTTGGCATCGTCAGTAATTCAGCCCTCAACGGAGCCCACGATCAAAATCCTTTCCAGTTTAAGCACTACAGAGTGTCCAAGATCGTGTCAGTGGCGATGGCAAGACCTTGTGTAACAGACCCTTCGAACCTAACTTTGCCCAGAAGAATTACTTGAGATCGTACTTGTCCCTGTACGAAGCTACCGGACAACTAGGAACCAACACCAGTCACGGTATTTCGTACGAAGATTATGTAGGAGGTTACACTTTGTGGGCCTTTGATTTCACTCCAGACCAAGGCAGCGACGAGGGACATTTCCACCCTATAAAATCTGGTCAATGGCGTGTGGAACTTCAGTTTGCAGAAGCTCTCACCGAGACGGTCAACGTCATCTTGTATGCCGAATTCGATAATACAATAGAAATCAACAGTTAGAGAGAAGTCATTCTAGACTATTAGAAACGATGGAAGACTCTTATCCCTCACTGAACGATAGAGAATCTTTGGACATGGAATGGGAGGATAGCGTGAAAACAGAACCCCAAGACCAAGACAAGGAAAACGAGGTAGTGGTCGCGTCCAGATGGCCAGAACAAGAACATTTAGTGTCCTGTTTTGCTAAACACCTGGCGGATAAATTACGGAATTGAGTAAGAAATATTGTTATGGATGTCAAAACAATCATCCCAGTCAAATTCAACACGATAATTGTATGATGATGAGTCAAGAAGAAAAATTGGACGAGTATCTGGACGACACTTGGAGTCTTATCTCGGAAGAAGCAGTGTTGCATGAGTGGTATAAAGGCTTGCGTGATCATTCCTGCCCTCCACTGACTACTCTAGAGATCTATCGCATCGAAGCTCTCTTAGCCCAGAGACTTATTATCTGTGAAAAAAAACCAAAAAACAACAGCACAACAAAAAATGGATATCTGGGAACTTTGTTACCTTTTGAACAATAGTTCGTATACTGCTTCCTGGAATCCTGTCATGTGCGCTAAAGATGAACTACCTCATCGCAAACCTCAACACCATCAAGCTTATGTCATCAACACGGACGAAAGTCATCTCCCAGGAACTCACTGGGTTGTCGTCTACTTCCCTCAAGAGAATTGTGTGAAATATTTTGATTCGTATGGATTACCCCCTTTGGAAGACGATATCATTGACTTTACAAGAAATGCCCAGACGACACGATTCAATAATGTGAAATTACAAGGCACAGATTCCATGGTGTGTGGACAATATTGTGTGTATTTTCTTCATCAACGCAGTCTTGGGTATCCTTTAGAACATTTAGTGACTTATTTTAATCGTCACTCTTCTAGAAATGATGAGAAAGTAGATCGATGGTTTTGTGATCATTATGACTATCTTTTGTCTTTAGCTAGGAAATGTAGTATACATCAATGGCCTCATGACTTCCATCAATGGAAATCTCACATGATTTCACAACGTTGTCAACCTTGTCAAAAATAATTTGTTTGATGTTATTGTTACTTGTTAATTGTTAGTAGTTGTTTGTTGGTTGAATAGAAAATGTTGTGTTTTTGAAAAAAAATAAACAAATGTGTCTGTCGTTTGTTTTCAAAAACATGTGAATATATACTCTTTGACTTTCTCTCTATTCCTCACCATGACATTCGCTATCATAGCGTTCCGACACTAAGACCGAGTAGGGATGTTTTCTATCGCGTCCGCGTTTGAACCATATAAAGTGGGTTCGTCTCCAGTCTGGCCATCCACTGTTGACTCGTCAACCTATGAACATGCCTTCCAGACTAGCCAAGCTGAACGAAGCTTACGTCAATTTACATCGTGTCATGCTAAACCTGATACCTAAGCCTGAAGAGATAGAGAATGTCAGGACGTTAGCCATAGCCCAAGACATGACAGAAGAGGTCTTCAGAGAGGAAATCAAGAAAGAACAAGAAGAATGGAAAGAGAAGTACAGACTTCAGAAGTAGAGAGCACAGCAACAACAACAACAGCAGCAGCAGCAGCAGCAAGAACCAGACAGAGGTTTTGTCGACTGCCGTGTGGACACAAAAGAGTTCTCCTTCTTTTTCCGCAGAAGCAGACCGTATCGTATAGGAAAGCCTGCTGCCAGACGGGGACGCAATCTTAGACAGTAAAAAAGATTGCTATCACTACCCGTCAACAAAAAAAACCCCAGCCCTTTTCAGGGCTACCCCAATACTTTCGAAAAGGCATACTAATTCAAATTGCCAAAACAAATTTAAGTGTTTGTATGTTCAAAAAATAGAAGTGCGTCTATAAGCACTTCCTTTCTTTTGTCAGTAAAAAAAATCCACCCTTTCTTTCTCTGTCTTGTCAAATCGTGCATGTCTGTGTTTGTAAGTAGAAAGTCAACGTGAGTGCTTCTTTTAGGTCCGCGCGTTTGATATTTGTTTTTGATTATGGTAAGTTTTGGTGAAAGGGATGTTTTCCTTCACGTTCGTGCTCCAGGAATATAAAGCAGAGCACTCGTCAGTCTGGCTACCCAAGTTGACGTAGCAACTGCAACGAAATGAGCAGAGTAACGAAACTACTAGAACTCCAGATGCACCTGGAATATGCCAGACGGTTGCTAGATGAGCTGGCTATGGAGGCTTTAGCCGAAGAAGCCAGGCTTGAAGAGGAGGAGAAGAAAAAGAAAGAAGAGAAGAGAGGGATCCTACCTCACCTCATTCTAAGACCTCTGTGTGAGGTCAAGCCTGAGGTGAGGACGCCTCCACAGACAGTAGCAGCACGACAACAAAGACAGTCACAGCCTCTGCCACCAGTACCACAAGCCGCTGTCCCCTAGAGAGAAACTTGGGAGGAGGAGACATGGCAAGAACTGGAAAGACAGACAATTGTGGGAGCCTCGGCGTCAGCATCATCATCCCAGCGTGTGGAATAGAAGGAGGAGGGAACAAGTGTTCACTATCCCTCAAACTGAGGAGTGGGATAGTGAAGCCAATCAACCTCCCTCTGCGCTCCCAACCACATGCATCATTTGGGAGCAGGACTGGAGTCGGCGATGCGTGTGTGGTGCCCGCCCTGGGAGATGTCATCATTAAACAGGTGTAATTGGAGTTCTAAAAAACAACCCTTCTCGGGGCTAACCACATCTCTAGAAAAGAGAAACTATTCAATTTGCCAATTTGTGTGAATATTAAGTAGTGTGACTATAAACACTCACTTCTTTACTGATGTATGTATGTGTGTTTGCGTTCGCATTCGTTTGTGAGAATAGTATAGTGTTTATGTTTTATGCCTTTGCGTTCGTTGGTGTGGATAGTATAGTGTGTATGTTTTATGCATTCTCATACGTTGGTGAGGATAGTAAATATGGTGTGTTTTATGCTTTCGCGTTTGTTGGTGAGGATAGTATGTATGTTTAATGCATTCGCGTACGTTGGTGTGGATAGTATATGTGTGTGTGTGTTTTATGCTTTCGCGTCCTTTGGTGTGGATAGTAAATAGGTGTGTTTTATGCATTCGCGTACGTTGGTGTGGATAGTATATGTGTGTGTTTTATGCTTTCGCGTTCGTTGGTGTGGATAGTAAATAGGTGTGTATTTTATGCTTTCTCATTCGTTGGTGAGAATAGTAAATAGGTGTGTTTTATGCATTCGCGTTCGTTGGTGAGGATAGTATAATGTGTATGTTTTATGCATTCGCGTTCAGCAGCAGAGAGGGTGAACAGACCATTTTTGTTCGAGACCTTATTTATTAAAAATAAAGGTTCCTACGAAGGCTGAAAAAAATAAGGTCACCGATAAAAACCACAACCTAGTTACTTTATCTCTGACGCGCGTTTTTATGTGTTTATTTTACTTGTTGGTCACTCAGTATTGGTAGTTCACCCTCTCTGCTGCTGTAAATTAAACAGCCATTATAAATATTATCAATAATGATTGGAGAACCACACTCAGCTAGATTAGCTCGAGAGCGACTAGAGGCAATCAAAAAATATTTACCCGTCCGTGATTTAGTTAAGCAACAACTACAATCACGTCAGGAATCTCAAGTTGAATTTGTAGAGGATACAAAACAATTATTTAAACCTATTACAGAAACAACTAAAGGTCTTCTCCCTGTATTAGAGAAAACCGCTGAAGCAACTGGAAAAATAGCAGAGCGAACTAAGAAAACAAAAAGGATTTTACGGGAGCTTTTAGGTGAAATAGCTGCTGCTCAACCAATGCGAGAAATACTTGAAGGTATTGAACAAGTCCGTGGTGAAATAGATGATATAAAGGATCATACACAAGAACCAGAGAAAACTAGAAGAACAAACAAGAGAAAGAACTGATATAAGTGACAAATTTACCGAAGATGCTATTATTAGAATTACAGGGGCTAAAAATATAGGAGAATTAGTTACGATTGCTGTAAAAAGCTATAATGATCGAGGACAGTTTTTAAAACCTGAACATGCTGATAAAGCTGTAAGTCGTGATACGTGGTACAAATGGATATTTCGTACGTATTACAAAGTTGATCAGGCCAGAGATAATAATTCAAGATATATAAATTATATTCGTGCAGTAGATAGTTATATTTCGTATATACAATTGCCGCCAGAACAACAACAACAATTAATGCAACAAAGACAACAACAACAAAAACAAAAACAACAAAAACAACAACAAAAACCACAAACGTGGGAAGGATCACTTCGTGATTATCCAGGATCACCAAAAACATCATCAAAACCAAAAGAAAAAACAAGTGAGAAAGAAGAATATCAAGATCCTGGCGCAACTGGAAGTGGTTTAGGAAGTGGTCTTATTACTTGTCCCAATAACGTTCTTGCTGATGTTAATCGACTAGAAATTCTCATTGGAGGAAAACGAGCTGGTAATAATTCTCCAGAAATCATTAATGAAGCAGCCGATATTTGTAAACGATTATTTACAGGTGGTGCTATGGATATTAATGTATATCGGTCCCTTATTAATGAAATCGCCGATGAGTATCATAGTGATTAAGTATGTAATTAGATGCAATTAGTGATAAAATCACTTAATAATAATATGATCATACACAATACTCATAGACCAACCATGGTCAGGGTAATAAATTCACGATTGCCAGTATACAAAACGACCTACGGAGATGGACTAGGTGATGTTGTTCAGGGTCTGTTTAGACGGATGGCCCCAAAAGCAATACCGCTTTTAAAGCAACTAGGAATGAAAGCTATTGATGTTGTTCGTGAGAAAGGTATTGGCGTTTTTGGTGATGTTGCTAGCAAAGCATTCTCAGCAATCAAGGATAGACTAGCGCGATTAATACGACGAAAACCTCAGCCAGTAAAATTACCCAGCACTGAAGCGATGCCCGCAAATGTCAGTAAAATAATAAATCAAGCTGCTAATCAAAAACTAGCAGAATTAGCTGATGTACCAATGTCAGAAGAAGAAAAAAATATAACCGCTAGTCTGATAGCAGGAAGCGGTCATCGTGTTAGACGAAGACGATAATAATAAAGATGTTCAAGCGTATATCTGATCCCGCGTTTGATATGGACGCACCGGTTTTAAAAGATGAATCTGTGCGCGATTATCAATATTATTCTTATGACGCACGAGAGCCAAATCAGCGTGGACGAATTGAACTACAGGTTCAGGATACAAGCAGATATTTCTTACCCGCATTTATTGAGGTAGATGGTGAAATTTTGCGAGATGATAATAATGCTGCGATGGCTGATGATTATGCTATTGGTTTTGTTAATAATGGTATTATGGCGTTATTCAAAGGCGCCATATACATGATTGATGGAAGAGAAATTGAATCAATACAAAATGATGTTGATGTTGCCACGACGATACTTGGTCTTGCGAGATACAGCGATGATTATTCAAGATCAGCTGGTCCGTCAATGATGTTTGCCAAAGATACAACTGATCATGCTGAGTATAGAAACGTAACACTAAATGTAGCTGGGGATACAGTTACAGCAATGAATCCAAATTGCAATTTAGGATTTGCAACACGTAGATCAATGTTACGAGGTGGAAGAAGATTATTTTCGTGTTCAATTCCATTATCACATATCTTTGGATTTTGCAGAAATGTTAGAAAAGTTATTTTCGGAGCCAAGCAAACAGCTGTACTTATAAGAAAAGGTACCGACGATGATGTAATATGGCGTGCTGTACCAGCAGCTAATCCAGCACAACATGCTGGAAAAGTAGTTTTAACAAAACTTTCTCTATGGATGCCAGTAATGACTCCAACAATACCTGAAGAAGAACATTTACTTTCTTTTATGAGTCAAGGTGGTAAATCGATGTTATCATGGTTGACAATGACCACAGATGTTGTGCAGAACAACATTAATGGTTTATTTACTTGGCAAATAGCATCACAGCAAGATGTTTCTGCACCACAGCATATATTTATTGCGCTTCAAAATTATGCACGATTAAACAATCAAAATAATAGTCATATGATATTTGATAAACTCAGTGTTTCTGAAGTTTCTTTAAGGATAAACGGACATCAAGAACCATCCGAGGATATTTTGTTAAATTTCGATCTAAATCATGTAGCACGTGCATATCATCGATTAATGACATTTATGGGACGTGATCAAAATGTTGATACTGGTTTACAAATATCACAGCTAGATTTTACAACATTATATCCGATTTATTACTTTTCACTGGAACATTTAGATTTGTTCAGACAATCCGTCGTTGATATACATTTTCGAGCTCGCGTGGACCGAGGAGTTATTGCTAATTACAGAGCTGTCGCTGTTATACTTAGCGATAAATCGATGTTGCTTGAAGGTGTTGGTGGACGAATGAGAGTTATTGATGCCCCAGTAGAAAACATGTAATTAGATCGCCTGATTTAAAATCAGGATAATAATTATAAATGTCACATCTAGTTAACGTCAGTCTGACTCCTGGTCAGATTAAAAAGCTACAATCATCAAAAAATAATTGTGCGGAAAAAATATCACTAAAGCGAGAACAAATCGCGAGTGGTCCGAATAAGCTATCATTATCAGAACGCCAGTATAAGTATTTCAATGAAGCAAAAAAATTGAATAAGGGCATAAAACTCAATCTTTCTGCGAGTGTCATTAAGGACATCGTTAAAACGGGTGGTATATTTCCGCTTCTTGCAGCAATACGAGCATTAATAGCCGCTGCAGCCCCAGCTGTTGTTGCAAAAATAGCCGCTGCAGCCCAGCTGTTGCAAAAGCCGCTGCATTAGGCGCTGTTGGAACCGCTGCTGGAATGGCGTTAAAGAAAGCAACGAGTCAAGGAATTATGCACGCAGAAAACTTAAAAAAAAAGATCACGGGCAAAACAACGCGGAAGACGTCTAAGATTATCAGGCCCAGCATACGGTCGCGGTCTAAGATTACCAGGGACACCACATTCATGGTACGGAAAAGGTCTAAGATTACCCCGATAACTTCGTCATCGAATTCGATGATTCTTCCTATGTCCAATTTTGATTTACTTAATGCCGCTAAGCAACTGAATATAAAAAATTTTAGAGGAGTTTTTATGCGTGATCAATTACCTCCTCTTGCGATGCGACAAGAAACTGGTATTATTAATCTCGATAAAAACTCTGGACCAGGCACCCATTGGGTGGCGTATGCAATTGATCCACGTGGAATTATTTATTTTGATTCGTATGGGTTGACACCACCAAAAGAATTTTTAAAATATGTAAACACAGTGCAAAGCAAGAATTCGATGCGTTCTAAAATCTGGTATTCAACATTACCAACACAAAAATAACGGATCCGCCGATATGTGGTCGAGAAGTACTCGCTGTACTTGATGCTGTATCAAAATCAACAACACCACCTCATAAAGTCGTGCATGAATATACCACGTTGTCACACTTAAACAGATATCAGTAAATATAATGGTAGATATTTATGGAAGATCTTCTCGCAAAGCTCAGCAGCAAGTCGATTTATCTAAATATGCAACTCTTGATCAGCTCAGAAATGAAATCGATGATTTATTAAATATCACAAGTGTGGATCAAAATGAAGTCGTTGTTTTTCAGGATAAACAAGGGCGATTAAAAACGAGTAACATACAATTGTTAGATGTTCTTATACGAATTCCCACCGCGGTTATTAATAATATCGTTATTTTTTCTGATCAAGGTAAAATACAAGATTCTGGTAAGTCAATTAACGATTTTATCAAGCGAGCTGGTGATTCATTTACGGATAACATTATTATGAACCGAAATAAAATTATAGACCTTGGAAACCCAACCGTAGATACAGATGCAGCAACAAAAAAATACGTCGATGATCAAGAATCTAAGTACGTATTAGTCAACGGTAGTATAATGCGTGCATTTCTCAACATGAATAATAATGGTATTAATAATCTTAGAACACCAGAATCAGATTTTGACGCTGCAACGAAGAAATATGTAGACGATAGCAACATTCCTATAACAACTTAGTTAAAAACAATCAATGATGAAATGAATACACTCAATGGTACTTTTAATAATCACGTACAAACTTTCTTAAATTTTCGTAGAAACATAAACAAACCCATTAAAGATATTTTTGAGGAACAACCAACCGTTGATATCAAACTCTCCGACATTAACTTGAAACTCAACGACATTATTAACGGAATACCTAGTATTGTTCAAAAAACTAATCTGATTTAAATTCCTCACAATCAGATCGTCAATGTGGTATACACAGTAGCATCAGGATCAACAACATGGACACCGCAAAATAACACTCTCGAACATACCGCAGAAGTAACTGGGTTATACAGGCTATCCCTGTACGGTTTGGAAATTACTGCGGCCACTTCATTATCACCGAATGTATATCATAATCCTCTATTGGTGATGCTAACCAAGAAAATCAAAGAAACCTTTACGTTAACATCAACGGAAATGCCCCCGAGACGTTACTGGTGGTGCCTAGAATTCGTAGCTGAATCTTAATTACTTAATTAAATGACGTTGTTAGTATAATGAATCAAGTGAATGAGTCACTTATCGACGTTCAACGTCACAGATACGCTCAAGTATGTGAGTGTCAAACCAAACTAAAAAATATCATCGACGATTATACAATAAAAGTAAAAAAATATCGCAGGCGTATGGTTGTTATTGATATAATCGTTTACTCAGTTTCTGCTGTTGTTGCTGGAACCGGATTATTATTATCAACAATAACAATGACAGCACCTGCAGTTGCAACAATTGTCGTTTCAACGGCAACAACATGCGCAGGTATTCTCAGTATTATCGCTAAGAAAATATCTACGTGTACAAATGATAAATTAAGCGAGTACATAACAAAACTACACACAGCAACAACATCTTAATCTAAACTATCATCGTATCTTTCTGCGTATCTCAGCGATGGTAAAATATCTGATGAGGAGTTCGCAACGATAATGAAAACCTACGATGAAGCATTCCTTGACAATAACCAAGGCGATAAAGTAACTAACTGAAGGTTGAATTCATGAGTTTGCGTTATATTAAATAATGGAGTATTTTAAATAATGTCGACGTTGGAACTATTACAGAAGATCGTCACTAATACAACGCCGTCAAAAACTACTATGATATCATTAAGTTCGACCAATCCTGAATTTAGCGTTAACTTTCCAGCTGCAATTCCAGCAAGTGAAATAGCATTAGCGCAATTAAGAGTTTATCATAGTTGGCCAAATATCAGGTCAAAACCATTTAGTGGACTACCAGCAAATAATTCACTCGTATTTGCGAATAAGAATAAACCTGATGGAACTCCTGATTGGCAAGTTGTTGGAATTTCAACGGGCAGTTATCAAATAGAACAGATTAATGATGAGTTCCAACGCAGAATTAAATCTATTACAGGAAAAGAATCCAAAATAGCAATCACTGTTTACGAACCAACATTATCAGCGGCGATTGAAACAAATTCCCCTGATTATGTTGTAGACATTTATCAAAGTTCCATCAGATCTGTGTTAGGATGGCCTGATGTTCCCCCTGTTTATAGTGGAATTCCAGAACCAACCAAAAATGAATTTCTCACGACGGAAAAAAGATTTATAAAACGTCCAGAATATCGAGATGTATATATATTTGAATTTCTTAATCAGGATCCACGTAATGATATAGTAATTCCTGCGCATCAGACTGCATTATTTGATGTTATTGGAGAAGGACCAGATAGTCGTGAAATAGTTTATGAGGAAGGTATTAAAAGATTTTTAAATCCAATTAATTCTGAATACATACGTGTGTTCGGTGATTTACAAACTCTTTTTTCTGCATTATCACCGAATTATAACAACGATATAAAACAACAGGTAATTGAAACAATACAACACTTAAATACAGTCATTAATGATTTGACTTATGCTGACCGAAGTATTGTTTTAGGAGCAACTAATCCTAAATTATATGATAGTCATAGGGAAGGAGAAAAATTAATTATTATAAAAGGATACTCAAGGTGGAAACAAATATTTCTTAATCATTATAAAATAACAGAAGAACAATTACAAACGTTTATGATACCAGGATTTGATACTGTTAAACTAAAAAAATCAATCACTGATCTCATTAACGAATATTTCCCAAAAATACTTGAATCATGGAAAAAAATAGTCCCGTCATCCGTTATGCTTAAACATAACAACGATCCATACGGTGGAGGCCGTCATATCTCGCCTCAAATTGTTAATATAACATCAACGATCGCAGTCAATCTAGTATGTGATGTAATTGACGGCAGCTATCAAGTAGATCTTTCAAAATCTAGCCAGGCCCAGCAAAGATATATATTATATACATTTAGCCCTCAAGTGCCTCCCGGGTGGTTAATTGTATCTGAACCAATTAACCCCGTTTATCTACGTGTACATAATCCGTTATTATCAAGAATACACTTTAAACTTACTGATCAGCAAGGACGTATTTTGGATTTACAGAATGAAACGTTAAGTATAAATCAGTATGTGAGATCATAGAGCGTTTTATCACAATGCGTCATTAAAAAACACACACAAAAAAAATATCCGAATCGGATCAGAATAGATTTTTTTTAACTGGGTTAAATCAAAATTATAAATAAATAACCTATATACTTACCATGGATTTTGTTTTGCCATTATTACATTAACTCCACTTTCATTATCATTTTCACTTTCATTTTCTCTTTCACTTTCATTTTCACAATGCTCTCTTAACTGTCTTATACGAAAGTTTATAATCTTTTTCTGTTCGTATTCATGAGATAGTTCTAGCTTAATTTTATCAATAGCTCGCGAGAGAGGTACAAACAGCTTTACCTGATTATCTGTAGCTGTTGCCAGAGATTGTAACATCGCCTGCTGGATAAATTTCATGAATTTATAATCAGATGGTAGTGTGTACCTGTTCTCTAATTTTCGTTGTTGTAATGATTCAAAATCACATAGAATTTTTTCAGGATTATGATTATCAGATATATTTACACCGTTATGCTGTGATTTTTTAATCGCAGAAATAATAACATTAATGTTTTCAGAATTCATTATATTATTTATGTTTGTTTAATATAAAAATAATAGTCCCTAAGGACTGTTTCAAGATGATTTTATACATATGAAGATGATTATATACATATGATTATATACATATGAAGGTGATTATATACATATTATTATGATTATATGCATATGATTATATACATGTGATTATATACACATGAAGATGATTATATACATATGAAGATGATTATATCTTAATTAAGGACAGCACAAAACACAGAATCTTAATTACAGTAGCGTATTTACAGCACAATTACATATAAACTTATCCTATGGACGCATTCGCATAGACACACCCCCCAGCGAATTCCTAATCGAAACGAAATATTAGAAATTCAGAGGGCTGTCTAGGCATTGCGATTTTATGTAACCCCCCCCCCACAAATCAAGCATATTTACAGTAACGTACTTACAGTAACGTATCTACAGCAAGCATATTTACAGCAATTATATACAAGGTTTTGTTGTGGACGGCACAATTACATATAAACTTAATTCTAAGAACGTTAACTCTAGGACGGTACAGTTACATATAAACTTAATTCTAAGAACTTTAACTCTAGGACGGCACAGTTACATATAAACTTAACTAACTTATCCTAGGGCCTTTTTTCTAAGTTTCAATAGAAACTTGCACACCCTCCCCATATAATCAACCCGGGAAAGTGCAAAAGTACACCCACCACGTGTTGACATAGTGGGAAAGTGTGTAAATCTCTATTGAAACGTAGAACGGGGCGGCCTTCGGCCCCAATAAAATAAATTTTTTGGCATAATATCGCCTTCGCAGTCATTTGACATTCACGAGATTCGAAGCACGGACCTTGAGCATGAGAGTCCAAGCGCGTTAGCAATCGGCCACCGGACTTCAGTATGTATACATAATGAAAATATTAGTATATAGTTAGCGCATAATGTACTTAGCGTAACAGAATAAGATCAGAATTTATTGTGGATTTCTTAATAAAATCAGAATTTATTGTGAATTTCTTAATAAAATCAGAATTTATTGTGAATTTCTTAATAAAATCAGAATTTATTTTCAGTTTCCAAATGCTTGAAACTGTATTACACAAAACCCACAGCTAAAGTCTGTATTAATCAGACGTTGCCAAGGATACTAAAATAATCGATATCTATACAAACACGCAATGCCAGCTCATTTCTAAAAATAACCTTCATGTATGTACAAACTGCTGGGTCGCATAAGAACGTAGAAGATATAAATATTATTGAGATTTTATAGAATAATGTGCATAATAGCATCATTATTTATACAACGATTGAGATATCTGAACACATTTCATAAATCTGATGGGGTGTTTTCACGACTAAAAATGAGAAATTTGAACAAAATTCACTGATTTTGATGGGATATTTACACGACTAAATCAAGAAATCTTAACAATTTCATAAATCTGATGGGTAAACACCCCAGCTGTTCTCTAATTGATTTTGATGATTTCTTGATAAATTTGACAATAACTCACTAAAAACTGATAAAAAATGAGAACTTTTGCTCAAAAATCACTTCATTTTAGCAACAAAATAGTGATATTTTAGCCAATGATTTCTATAAAATCGAAAAATCATCAAAATCAATTAGAGAACAACTGAGGTTTTTACCCTACCAGCGCTACAAAATCTAACCGAATTTCATTGATTTTTGGTCACCTTTTATATAAAAGGCGAGATTTTTGAAGAAAAAACGAGACTTTCGAACAAAATCAACAGAATAAAAAAAAAACATTAAATATTTATAAAGGTGATTTTTATTTACAATACTGTTGAGATGCATGACTGAATTCATTGAAATGTTTTTACAGTCGAAGTTTGGACAATCAGAGAATGTGAACGATATTTATGAAAAAAGAAAATACACTTATAGTGTTGGACTCTTTCAGCCTGATAAGGTGCAAAAAGCTATGTGGGTTCTGATTAAAACTCACAATATCATTAGTACAACAAGTACGACAACTACGATATTTACCATTATGCTTGACGGAGTTGTCTCGCTTCATTACCTAATGCTATAATAACATTATATCGATGAAAAAAACATCTACATAAAACATGTGAAACTATGAAAACAAAACAGGGGAAAGAAAGAGACATTGGTTCATGAAGAAGGTTCTGGTAGATAGGTAAACCTGATCTTTTGTAGAAATCTTTTGGAAAAGTCAGATCTCGTGATATTATCTGCCGCGTGTTTTATTGAAGCTGGTAATATGTTAAAGTATTTACTAGCAGAATTAATTGATTTAAACACAATTTTTTCGCCGTCTGTATTTGTGGATTTAATAGCTTTTCGTCCGAATATTTTACACCTCCCTGTATTTCCCGACTTGCAATTTTGGCTTTGTGTAACAATTCGCAGGTTATTAAGCGAGTTATCAAGCTTATTACCACTAATGTGATCAATTACATATCCATCTTCAATGATTCCAAAATAACACTCGAACACGAATCAATGTGATAAATATCTTTTTTTTCTGGTCATTAGCAGTAAATCTAAGATAACCAGTATTATCAACACTACCGACTGGTTTCTTTAATCTACAGTTCCTAATTACACCATCACGAGATGCTTCATAATTGGTGATGATTGGATGCGCCACAAACTAATTTGCTCCATTTATATACTAATATTATTTGTTTAATTCATTATTTTGAAAATCTAGCGAGATAATCTTCTTCGGTCTTTATAGGAGATTCACCTGACAATGTCATGGTGGTTTTTTTTATCGTAATATCGTTTCAGCTCTCTGTATTTTTTACCACCGCATTGCGCGCACAATTGAGTTTTTCCTATGACTCCAACACCACATCGCATACACGGTTTTGGTCCAAAACTACCTTGTCTAACGCATTGCATGTGAAAGCCGCAGAATTCGTTTACGCATGCTTTGTTACAAGGAGAAGTATATCCGATCATAAGCCAATGGCATCGATTCTTTGTTTGAATCATATACAAAAAAGATTAAAATTCAATTAAATATATATTTGTCCTAATTATAATAATGCAGGAATTATTCGCGATTGAACATTCCGGGGCTAAATTTGATCTTGACAGACTGCAAGAATATAAATTTAGTTTTCCTATGAAAGATCTAGCTTTAACGAATAAGGATATAACAAAACGTATCCGTGAGGCCAAAAAGGAATTTGGCGACGATGGTGCGGCTCATGTGTGGTCGACATTCAGAATTGGAAATAATGTTAATGTGATGAATGACAAACGAGGAAGAGAGATTATTGATTACCTTAGACAGAAATATTTTATTTTAATAAAATTTATTGTAAAGACAGACGATGACACTTGGATTATTCGTGACAAACGTGATTCTGTCCATAGGTCAGGAGATAATATTGTTCTTAGTAAAAATTCCAGACCAGGAATACTTACTGGTATTGACAAACCGTATTACGAGCGATCATACCCTGTGACTGCAGTTGTATACGCGGTATATCCGTTAAATAATAAACCTGACGTTGGGGATCTCAAACCCATGAAACTGTCAAGGATAAATTGCGTAGCTGAACGGGTTATAGAACACTTCACAATGCGATACGCGGAAACGGTTTAACGGATTTACGACGCAAAAAAATAAACACTTGGGCAGAAACAGTTAAAGATACCGGAGCGTCCATCAGCGACGTTGCCGAGCTGGGAAAGAAATTAAAATTCCCAATAACGGTGAGGACGTTAACCGGAGAGATTTTATACAAACCAAAATATAAATCAAGAGGAGCTTCGATAGATATTATTGATCATAACGCACATGCATGGACTGTGGCAGTAACAATATTTCCACGAGACAGAACGGTTAAATTTTATAATGGTCATGTATTCGATGCTATCAGAAATATCAGTAAAATTGACCCTGTATCTGTGTGGCTGTTTCAGAGTTCGGAATATGATTATCATGATCAGTTTGTACGGTCTAATGGTGATATTTATCGTACAGAATCTCTCCATGAAGAAATGAAAAATCTTGCACAACGCCTTAGGTGCGCTAGCGTCTGTGTGCAGTGAATCGATGCGGCATTGTTTTGTGAAACATGACGGAAACTAAGAAGACAATGAATTGGGGTGCACCGGCTGTGGAGACGAAAAGCGATGGCATAGCAGTGGCTACCAAAGTTAACACAGGACTACTACCAGAAGAGGTTCATTTCAATTGGGATTTAGTAGATTTTTTCTCTTCTTCGCAAGAATTTGTTCCAGTACCAGTACCTTCGCCACATTCTCCTTCTTTACCACACGTCGAGGATTTTAAACAAGGACAGAAAGAAGAATTGGAGAAATTTTTACAGCAGCAGAAAGACGCAGAACAAGCTTTTCTCCTTGAAAAGCAACAGCGAGAAGAAGAAGAGGCAAGAAGGAAACCACAGGAAGAAGAAGCAGTAGAGAAGAAACAAGGTCTAGGAGAGAAGGAGAACAGTAAACCTCAAACGGTAACGGTACTCTAGGACATTTTGGCCGAGTTAAGAAGTCTGAAACAAATGTTATCAGACTTCTTTATTACGACCAAGAGAAAAAGACCTTCCCGAGCCAAACAGCCCAACCCTGTTACTACACCAGAGATACCACCCCTAGTGATTTCTACCAAATCATTAAAAGTCCACAAGTAGGCCTTGGCCGTGGCAAAGGCTTAAGGCAGTTGAAGCGGATTGCTTCTCGTTCCCGAGTTTGTTCTAAGAAAAAAACAAACACCCAACGGTTCCTTTTAGGACCACTCACTTCTTTCGAAAAGACATAATATTCATTTTGCCAAATCAATTAAAATTCAAAAAACCCTTGTTTAACCCTATGATGTACGTGTTGTGAGTGCGTGAGTGTATACCCTTATTATTTTAAACAATCAAAACCAAGAGACACTTACGTTTTTTCAGTCTGGTCTATTCTGGTACATATTTAACAATCCAATATCACAACACAACACAACACTTTAAAATAGTTCATAGACTTCTTTTGAGTCTTTTTTCTTCTTTCACTCTCTCTGTTTTCTGATTTTTCCTCCTCTTCCTCACTTTTTTCTCGTCTTCGTTTCTTTTCTATCTTCTCTTTCTGAACATGTCGGGGTTCTTCCTTTGCGGAGGGCACCTCTTCTTCTTCTTCCTCCTCCTGCTCCTGTTGTTTCTTAGGGCAATCTGAAGACCAATGTCCTTTCTCTTGACAATGATAACAGTTATCCTGACTTTTGTTTCTTCTGACACTGGTCTTGCTTTTTTGACAGTCTTGACATTTTGTAGCCCAATGCCCTTTCTTCTGACAGATATAGGAAGTATCTTGACTTTTATCTCGAAAGGAGGGAGAGTAATCCGTCGGCTTGTCTGAAGAAAACTTTCGTATGACACCTCGCAAATCTCTAATCAGAAGTTCGATTTCTGTGGGTTCTTCCATCGTGCTGGTCGGCTTGAGAGTGAAATGAATACTGAGAGGGAAGGCACCAGTCCTTTATATATGCACTGAGTCTGACATGGATATCGAGGGTTCCATGACGTTTCAAATGTAGTCATTTGACTTTTTGCAGTCAAGATGAAACGATCGCATCATTTCGTAAAGAAAGGAGAAGAAAGTAAGAGGCAGAAACGTGATTTATCGCCTCGCACAGTAGCTGAAGTTATGGCTCAAATTCATGCCAGTGATTTTGAAGATGAGATGAGTGAGCCAGAATCTAGGCCCAGAGAGTCTACACCCAGTCAAAGTCCATCACCACCAGTAAATCCTAAAAAGTACTACCACATTCGAGAGACCGACAAACGCTCCTCTAGAAAATTTAGAACCACAGCCTACACATACACGGTGAAGTTTAAAGATTTCAAGTCCGACGTACCGTTGGAGAAAGCAGAAGGGTTCATCACCGATGTGTGGGATTCTTTGTTAACCACACCGAAACAGCAATGTGAAGTCAAAGAAGACGATCGCTTGAGACTTTCCATTCATCACGAGAGTTTGAAGTCCCCCGTTTGGGTCGAGTTTAGCAGTCCAGCAGAATTGATACCTTCCAAAGTCATGAACAAGATTCAACACGTACAACAATCCAACGACAAGTTTCACATCACGGACGGAAAAGCGATACTGTTCATGACCTACTTGTCTCTTCCCCAAGGGACAGGACATGGCAAAAAAAGGTGTTCTTGGTAGACAATCCTCGCAGCATCAAGCGCAGCATCGTTCAAAGTAACAACACTCAAGACAAGATGTGTTTAGCCCGTGCCATCGTGGTGGGACGAACGTATGCCGACAAGAACGACACGGCAGAATGGAAAAGAGCCTGTCAAACTATTAAGAAATCTATTCGAGCCAAACAACGAAGAGAAGCAGAACTCCTGTTACAGCAAGCAGGGCTATCCAAAGACACACCCTGCGGTATTCCTGAAATGCAAAAGTTGCAAGACGTCTTAGCTCCACGCTACACCTTGAAAGTGCACCCTCAAGAAGTGCGCGGACCTCTGTTGTTTCGAGGCAAAAATTTCAAAGATGGAAAATACATTCACGTCTATCATCACGATGAACATTTCGATGCCATTACCACTATCGCCCCTTTCCTGGGATACAGTTATTACTGTGAGAAATGTGACTATGGCTATAACAATCGAGAGCAACACAAGCATTGCGGATCGAAATGTGAGGGATGTTTAGCCTCTAAGCCCTGTCTAGACCAAGGACAAGAACGAGTGCATTGCCCAGCTTGTCAGAGCACGTTTGTCAGTACAACATGTTACCAACAACATCTAAAGACGCAAGGTTCACAGCCGAAATGTGCTTGTCAGCTCCTGAGATTGTGCCCTACTTGTGGACAAGGCATACGTACCAATAATGCCAAGGCGCACGTCTGTTCAGGAAAGAAGCTATGTCACATTTGTCGCCAAAACGTGGACTTGGAACACCAATGCTACATTCAAAAATACCAATCCAAACACGAAGAGGAAGATAATGACCAGAAGAAAGGCCATTTCATCTTTTTCGATTTCGAATGCATGCAAGAGACTGGCATTCACATTCCTAATTTCTGCGTGGCTCATCGAGCGTGTGAGAAGTGCATCCAAGACCACATCTTTACTCATTGCCCTCACTGTAGAACGATTCCTGGAGGACGTGAAAAAATCTTTCGGGGACCAAACACGCTAGCCGATTTCGCCCAATGGATCTTAGACCCTATCGACGAGACGTGGAGCCAAGAAGACATCGAACGTTACGGAGATTGTCATTGCCATGCCACGGTGATGGCTCACAATTTCTCGGGATACGATGGACAGTTTCTTTTGAGATACTAAACGGAACAAAGCACCAAACCTCCGAAAGTGACTTTGAACGGAGCCAAAATCACTTCCATGCAAGTGGGTCAAGTGCAGTTTAAAGATTCGATGAGCTACTTGGCCATGCCTTTGAGTCGCATGCCTAAAACGTTTGGAATGACAGAAATGGCCAAAGGCTATTTTCCACACTTTTTCAATACCGAAGCCAATCAACACGCCGTTCTGCCCCATTTGCCTGAGGCTCACTACTACGACCCCGACAACATGCGTACCGAACAACGAGAAGCTTTCTACGCTTGGCACCAGACTCACGCCTCAGACCTTTTCGACTTTCTGGAAGAAATGTTAAAATATTGTCGTTCCGACGTGGACATTTTACGGCGTTGCTGTGGAAAATTTCGAGAACTGTTCATGGAACACGGTGGGCTCGACCCTTTGAAAGAAGCTAGCACCATTGCCAAAGCGTGTTCCTTAGTGTACCGTCAACGATTCATGCCCGAAAACACCCTAGCTGTCATCAGTCCTCAAACGACCAATTTTGTCAAACGTCAATACTCGGTCAAAGCCCTACGCTGGCTACATTACTTGTGTGACAAGGAAGACAAATGGATCCAACATGCTCGCAACAGAGGAGGCGAAAAGACCATCGGAAGGTATTCAATGGAAGGCTGAGACTTAGAAAACCCCAAGATCGTGTACGAGTTTAACGGGTGCTTATTTCACGGATGTCTATCTGCTACCCTCAACATAACACTAAAAATCAGTTTTTACAACGGACCATGGAAGACTTGTACCAGGCTATTTGTCAGCGACGCTTGAAGTTAGAAGAGCAAGGATACCAAGTGGTAGAAATGTGGGAACACGAGTACGATCAGCGATCGAAAACCGACCCCGAGTTTAAGCGTATCGTGGAATGTTACAGGCTGGTGTACCCACTGAACCCAAGGGACAGTTTGTACGGAGGACGGACGAATGCCACCTGTTTGCTGTACCAAGCCGATGAGAAAAAAGGAGAAGAAATCAAATACTTAGACGTGTGTTCTCTGTATCCGTACGTGTGCAAATATTGTCACTTTCCTGCAGGGCACACGCAATTGCTGACGGAACACATCGACCTGGACAACATTCGCCAATACGAAGGATTGATCAAGTGTAAAGTCTTGCCTCCCACGTACTTGTACCATCCCGTTTTACCTCACCATTGCCAAGGAAAACTGATGTTTCCCTTGTGCCGTACTTGTGCCGAAACGTGCAACCAAGACCGACCTTGTCAGTACACTCAGGAAGAACGCGCCTTGACAGGAACGTGGGTCAGCGTGGAATTGTTCAAAGTTCTGGACTTGGGATACCAACTGTTAGAAATGTACGAAATTTACCACTTTCCCAAGACAGAAAAATACCACAAGTGCGACGAGGCTCAAAAAAGCATTTTTCCAGACTACTTGAATGCCTTTTTGAAATTGAAACAAGAAGCCAGCGGCTATCCTTCCTGCTGCCACACTCCCGAAGACCAAAAAAATTCAAAGACAAATACTGGGAGCAGGAAGGGATCACTTTAGACCACATCGAGAAAAACGAAGGAAGGCGATCGTTTGCCAAAGTGATGTTAAATTGCTTGTGGAGCAAAATGGCACAACGACCATGTTTACCTAAGACGGAGTATTTGACAGAACTTTCCCGCTACTTCTAGATGATTCACGACAAAACTAAATATATGAAACACCTGGACGTCGTTCGTGAGGACGTGATCTTAGTCAATTACGAAGAAGAACTGGACTTTGTAGAAGCCGACGAATTTGGAAATGTCATCATTGCGGCTTACGTGACAGCCCATGCTCGCTTAAAACTGTACGAAGCTTTAGAACTGTTAGGAGATTGTGTGCTGTATTTTGACACGGACAGTTGCATCTACATCGATCGCCTGGGTCAACCTCACCCTGTCATCGAAGGAGACCGTTTAGGAGCCTGGACGGACGAGCATCCGGACAACAAGATTCTAAGTTTTGCAAGTGGCGGTCCCAAAAATTACGGCTACGAACACCGTAACCCTCAAGGAGAAGTACACACGGAGTGTTAAGTGAAAGGATTGACTCTCAACGAACGCACCAGTCGACTGGTGAACTTTGGCGTCTTGAAAGAAGCCTTGCAGTCTGGACAGGATGAAAATTTTGAAGTGACCACGCACGAACCGCACAAGATTATACGTTTACCCACACACCAAATCGTTAGCCGGGCCTTGGAAAAAGTCTATCAAATCGTGTACCAGAAGCGAGTTCGGCTTCCCAATCACTTCACTTTACCGTCCGGTCACGACGATATTGGCCAGCATATAAAAAAGGACAACGTTCAAGACCGATAGTTTATTGTGACTACCATTGCGAAGCAAGAAAGACGAATCCTTTGAAACAGCAAGTTTCAAGCAAGAGCAAGCTCGAGTGCGATGCTGTGCCTTGCGGTGGCAGGGATGCCGTACGCTATGACCTTAGCGATTCAGTACCACATCGTGGATATTTTGCTACGACTGCACCTATCATGGAAAGTGATGCTATGCGTGTCAAACCTGATGGATGCGAAAGCGATGCCACCCGTTATCGTACACCTTTTCACTTTACTGGTTTTCATGGTGAATGTCATCCTTATGAAACCATGCGGCTACCACCCTACGGATGTCATGTAAAACTGAGCAAACTCCTGCATATTTCACCGTACCCTCATCGAAATGAACCTGTGAAAGACGAATATTTGTTCCCTGTGCATTTGCCTGAATACTGCGACCTTGAAAGTCGGATCCAAACCTTCCGAGGAAAATGGCCAAAATATCTGGGAGGACCTACCCCCGAAGAACTAGCTAGAGCTGGATTTATCTACTTGGGCGAAGGGGATAAAGTCAAGTGCTTCAGTTGCGGTGTGTCACTTCACGAGTGGGAGAAGAAAGATTGCGCTTAACTGGAACATGCTCGATGGTCTCCAGATTCTCACTACCTACCTTTAGTGGGACCTCGTCATTGAAGTGGGCATACCATGTCGTTTAAAAAACCAGCTGCTTGGCTAGAAGTCAAACATTGGACAACCCCTAGACAAGTATTTAAACCCCATGTAGAAAATAATATTCAAAGATTACCAAACTAATTGCAAGAGAAGATCTACAAGGACATTTGGCAGGGACTTGCCAGAGCCAAATCTCAATTAGAGACTGTAGAACTTTTGTGTCGAGAAATTCACAAGAGGAAATTGACAAAAGTCAACAAACAAGTCCGATTTCTCTAGATCAAGGATGCGTTCTTCCTAATATTCCGCTTTAGACCATTTACATTTGAAGTTTTTATTGACATTCTTGACCGATTCCTGGAATGGCAGTGGCCAGAAATTACTCACTTTGTCCATTACTTTTGCTCTAGGAGAAGTGTTTGACTGACATGGTTATGGATTCTTTACAAGAGAACATTCGTGGTTTGCCTGTGGAATTGAGAGAACGCATTTACTGCGAGTTCGTCAAAATACAAGTGAAACGCAAAGAACCATTGGATCCGTTACGTCACCGATGTTTGAACCACTGGTACCTAAATGCTCTAAGAGGACTGATTCTGATGAAAGTGTTCCAGTGGTCAGACATTGATGAATTGCGTGAAATTCATAAATTTTTAGATGCTACTCATTCAATTTACAAGGTGATCCTAATGCATCGAATTCCGACGGACGAGTTAGAGGATTACAACAAATCTTTACAAGAACAATTCTTTCTAGTTAAAGAGGAAACTTCTGTGCGACGTGTGGTGTGTGAGTTAGTGACTAAACTTTTTTGGTACGATACTAAAATAAAATCGAGGCTGTTCAAAAAGTACACTTATTACCTTACACCAAAGAGGGTATAAAAACGGACTACCATGCCGCGACCTTTATCATTCGTGATACAACAGATTCCGTGGAAGGAAATCAATGACACTATTCAAACGGTGAAGGATTACGATCGTCTATTACGAGATCTGTGTCCATTGACTTGGGGTCGACGGGTAGTGTGTGTCTTAGTGACTTGCTTTCTGGGATTTCGTTTACCAGCCGATT